>CM075941.1:3772125-3797119 GCA_038030265.1 Corythucha ciliata | reverse complement strand
AGCTCTAATTCCTGGTAAAGTTGACAAAAAGCACTCATTCGCGGCTAAAATTGAGAAATTCGCGGCTTAAACTTGGCATAAGCGCTGTTTGGCGGATTGGTTGGGGAAATAGCGGCGATTTGCCTAAAAAATAAGGAAAAGGCTTGGCTACAATTAGGAAAAGACCTTAGCGGTTACCAATAGAGGTTTGTATTAGGTATACAATAATTAGAGACTTTTAGGGGCCTCTTGAAGATTTCCGCTTCTTGAAGATTCGTTTCTAAAAATGGATGCGCAAATATGAGGCAAGGTGGGGGGTGAGTTATTTCACGCGTGTGGAAAGGCGAAGTCGTAACACTCGGACTCTCTAAATTTTCACCTATAGCTCTGGGCGCACTGTTGGCTCGATGTCCAATATACCTTTTTCACCGCCCCGACCATGATCGCTGTGCGCTGCACTCCCAACTTACGACACCCCCTTATGTAACGATAACGTTACGTTTTTGCGTATATTTGACGTAGATTTCACGTCGAACCTTGATTATTACACTCAACTAAAAGCATTACGATTAAGTTGGTTCTGGTTTTTTGCTGCGGTGAGAGAGTGAGAGTGAATCGTGTGCGCAGTGCGAATTATTCGCCACCCTCGGGTTATTATAATTGGCCTAATCAATAACACATATTTACCAAAAAGAAGCCATTAAGGTAAAAGATGTGTATAGCAGTATAGTGTTCGGGGGACACCTTATTTCGAAGGCGGAAGGGGAGGCTATGCCCCTCGCAAACCACCACCGTCGTCAACCTTTAACACACTCTTTCTCTCTCTAACACACGAGATCAATATCCAGTGGACAGGCGCTCTACTTTCATTCCCCCTACTACATCATGGGGTCCCACCAATAATCAGGAAGATTTTTCCTTTTTTTTCCGTTGAGGTGAAAAGGAATGAATAGTGACCAGCCCTTGTGAAGAAATCGTTAAGCATTGTCGGGGCTGTGCCGAAGTAAAAAATAATCCAGAAAAAGCGCCACCTCACTGCTGGGAAGAGCCAGTCGAAAATTGGCAGAGAATCCACATGGATTACACGGGTCCTTTTAATGGTCATCATTTTTTCATAATTGTTGACGCCAAATCCAAATGGATTGAAGTGATGATGTCTCCGGAAAGGAAATCCCCTACATCAAAGAGCACGATTGAATACCTAGAAGATGTTTTTTCCCGACATGGATTACCCCAAATACTGGTTTCCGACAACGCGACCATCTTCAAATCTGATGTATTTCGCCAATTTTGTCAATCAAATGGAATTGAGCAGAAGTTCTGTTCTCCAAACTATCCCGCGACAAACGGTCTCGCCGAACGTTCCATTCAAAATTAAAAAAAAAAAAAAACTAAAGGCAATGGCGAACGACAACTACAGCTTGAAACAGAAATTGAATGCCTTTCTTTTTGCATACCGAACTACACCTCTTGCTAACGGGAAAAGCCCAGCAGAGCTGTTCATGAATCGGCCCTTGAGGACGAGACTTGACGTAATGAAACCCCCACGGCTTCTTTGTCGTTTGAAAATGAGGGGATCTCAACCAATCAGGAACTTAGCTCCAGGAGATCGCGTGCAATCAAGAAACTATTCAGGTTCGACCATGTGGAATTTCGGATCGGTATTGAAACGCCTCGGTCATTTACATTACCTAATACAATTGGATTCGGGTCGCCAAGTTAAAAGACATATAAATCAGCTACTCAAAACGGGAGTCCGGATGTCAAACGAGGCGCCAAAGAACAGCAATTGAATTGTTCATAGTACCGACCTCTAATTCAAGTGTCGGAGAATGTTGAATATTTCAATCATATGTTGAATTAAGAATTAATTGATTTTCAAGTTTTGAATAAAGAAAAAAAACAGTTTTAAAATAAGTCGTTTAAAATAAGTATACATATAACAACCCCCCTCCCTCTGGGTACGCCACTGGTTGACGGATGCTTGAATCAGGTATCTGGCGATCACTAAGCGGATGAAATTCCCTAGGATGGAACAATGGTTTGAGCTAAGAGTTAGGAGATTTGATTGTAGTTACATTCTGCTGGTGTCAACGTACGAGATAACGAAGGTAACTGGGCGTTCGTGTCCATCCAAGATTTGAGAAAATATTCCAGCGACTCCCGTGGGACTGGCATCGCAAGGGACCACAATTGGAAGCTCTGGATTGAACTGGTGGAGGACCCTGTTACCTGTTACTAACAATCTCTTGTTTGAGTTTGAGGAATGCTGCTTCACATTCCCTAGTCTACTGTAATTTTTTTTAAAGAAGTGTACGTAGAGGTGCATTCATTGTGGAAATCTTGAGGATGAGTTTTGAGTAGTAACTACGTTATAAGACCAAGGAAGCAGCGAAGTTCTTTGACGTCTGTCGGTCTTCTCATTTTAGAAATTGCTTGAACCTTGTCAGGAATTTTCAGGACCTCATATTTGCGATCAACATGACCGAGCTATATTTTAATTCAGTTTTGAAGAACCGGCATTTATTTTTATTCAGGTGAAGACCATATTTTTGACGTCGTGCCAGGCAAGAACGTAAACGCGCAAGGCATTCTGATTTCGTTCGACCGTAGACAATAACGTCGTCAAAGAAAGAGAGCATGCCTTCGAGATTTCAAAGAATTTTGTCTTTCTCGCGGTTGAAATCCTCTGGCGCCGTTTTGACTCCAAAGGCTATAGGCGATTCACTTTATAGGTGCCTTTGTGCGTGGAAATGGTCTCTAGGACTCTAGAACTTTCCTCGTCCACCATGAAATGCAAATAGGCTTTGAAGAGGTCAAGATGACAGGAAAATTCCGCATCTGTGAGCGCAGCCAGTATTTCGTCTACTTTTGGTATTGGGTAGCGTGTGAAGATAAAATTTGATGGTTCACTGTGCTCTTGTAGTCAACACACAGGCGAATAATCTCGTCAGATTTCGGTACAATAGCCAATACCAAAGTACGAAGGGGTGTTATAATTTTTGGAAAACCGTTTAACACACTTGTAAAAAACCACCGTCCCGCTCTGAGGAGCGGAGCAGCATGGTATGGCCGAGCATAGTGAGCTGCTCCACTCCGATCATCGTTCCGGAACGTTCAATGGAGCGTTCTTTTCTGAACTCTCTGAATTCTCGGAAAAGAAGATTTTGTGCGTTTTGGAGGGGGACATATCCTCCTGTGTATCTACCGTGGTTCAAATAAGTTTAAATGATGTAAATGTTCCGTTTCTTCGTTTCCGATAATTTTCATCCAGACCCCTTTCCACCGGGGCCAAAAAAATGAAAAAAACGTGCAATAATTATCCAACCTCCGTGGACTTAAAAATTGCAAAAAAAAGTAGTCGCCTGAATTGGACAACAGTAAGCAATATTGGACAATTCGATGCAATTATTGCTTCAAGAAAAGAGGGATTTCTCCGGAGGGAAAAAATTGCATGAAACGAGGAGTAAATTGCTGGGCAATTTTTCGGCTATTGCTGCAATTCGCTTTCGTGCAATAATTGCCTTAAAAAATGTCCCGTGTAAATGGGCCTACGAAAGAAAAAAGCCGCTAATTCGCATAACATATTCTGCGAAAAAAGCTCATTCACGACTGAAATTTAGTAGAATGGCTAATTTGCATCTAAAATTGGGATAAACG
This sequence comes from Corythucha ciliata, assembly GCA_038030265.1. Lineage (NCBI taxonomy): Eukaryota > Metazoa > Arthropoda > Insecta > Hemiptera > Tingidae > Corythucha > Corythucha ciliata. The sequence continues at coordinate 3,793,480 of CM075941.1, read as the reverse complement.
CTAGTCAATGACAAAAATTGAGAAAATTGCTAATTAAATAAACTAAATTTGAGAAAACTTAATAATTCACTAATGAATTTGGCAAAAAAGCGCTAATTTGAGGGTAGGATTAGAGCAATCCATAATTTGTGGACAAAACTGAAAAGAATGACTGATACTTTGCGGCTAAAAGTGAGAAAAATCGCTAACTCGTGGATGAAACTTGGAAAAACGCGCTTATGAAAACGTCAACTCAGGGATATAAACGCTAATCCGTGGCTTTTGAAGGCAACATTGGGGCTATAAGACTGGGAAAAAACGCTAATCCATTGGCTAAAAGTGATAAAAAACAATTGATAATGCTGTCAATATTGAGAAAAATCACTAATTAGCGCGGCTGAAAGTAAGATAAACGCTCATTTGTAGCTCAAAGTGAGAAAAAGGGATAATTCGCTGCTGAAAAGGTGAAAAAACGCTAATTTTCAGCAAAAATTGAGGAAAACTATATGATTCGTGGCAGAGATGGGATAAAAACGCTTCTAAAGCGGCACTGTCTGTATGATGACAGGCGGGCATTTAGGATCGATCCCGTTCAAATGTCAGTGCTGTGCCACAGGGGGAAATTAACCCTGAACAACGCGACGGTGTGTAAAGGCAACCGCGAACCGAACTTTTCACACCAAATACCCGCTCTGCGGAGCCGAACCACACCGAATATTGGTTACTCTTGCACAGTAAATCGACCTTATTGGGAGTCAGACTTCATTAGAACATGCAACGTTATCGGTGTGTTCCGCTATACTTTTGGAAATCGAATTTGTTTAACGGTGCGGCAGTAAACCTTGAGAGACCAGTATACGTTTTTGGTTGAACGATACCGCAGTTAGGCAGCTGCGGAACTATAATCGGAACGTTTTCTAGCATACAAATGGCAGGACGCTCGAAAACGCCCTTTTCCTCTTCTTTTTTCTTAGCTTTTCCTCGACTGATGTGCCCTCATGATTCCGGCTTGACACAAAAAGATGGCTGAAAATGTTTACATTATGCACCATCATCGCAATTGTCTTTCTCTCCTTTTTTCTTCAACTCTTCGCGAATAAAAAAAAACACGTAGCAGCTGAGAAGTGAAAGGAATATATATTATATGCAAATTGAACGAAAACCAACTCGTTCTTTAGCGAAAAAGACTGAGGACGGGGGAGGATGAGCCAGATAAAGAGTGAAGTTTTCCCTCACATTCATCCTTTTTCCCCGCACACAACGCATGCAAATTTCGCTTGATATAAGTTGACTTAGGATGATGTGACCATGGGGAGAGGGGTACAACCCTGTGTGCCTCTCCCCTCCCTCATCACACACAAAGTTGAAGCATCAATTGTCGCTCATTTTCTCATTGCCTTTCTTGGATTTTATTTCTCTTTGCTTTTGATGAAACTTTCACTCGCACTTATTTTTCAAGTTTCCTATTTTTTTGTACCTTTTTTATTGTCGTTGCACGATCCTTACCATTAAAAAAAAAGTGGTGAGTCGTTGTAGAAGTAGGGGGGGGGGGGATATTAATATCCTTGAGCCCAACAAAAACGCATACCTCTACCACAGCATGCTTGAACTTGGGGGTCCAAGACTAAGTTAAGGTAATAGAGCGTAATGACCTCCTTTATTTTCTCCTCCTTCTTCATTGATTTTCAGCGCTTCTCAAATTTATGCCAACCCCCCCACTTTCGAACGGGAAACCCAGAAAAAATATACGTCCACGTGTGATTTTAAGATGGAACTCCTAAGATGGGTTCCTTCGAAGATGATTGGTAAAAAGGCGGTGCATCAAATATGCATCAAAGAAAATGAAAGTTACTCATCGGGTGTAGTGGAATTTAAAATAGTACTCGTCCCTCGTTTCCTTACGGAATGCAATGCGGCATCACTTTTAATGCATTTCATTTATGTCAAAATGCCTTTCTCAGACAAGGTGGTCAGCTTGAGAGGATGAAGTTCTCTCCTCGTTAACCGCGAATTAGCGTTTTCTCAACACTTCGGCGCTTCTTCCGAATTTCATCGGTGAATCATATATTTTCCCCCATTTCAGCTGTGAATAAGCGATTTGTCTTCAATTTAGCCGAGAATTTATGATTTTTCTCATTTTTGTTGTGAGTTCGCGATTTTTCTCAATTTTTCCCGTAAATTAGCGCCTTTTGCTAATTGGTCACGAAGTTGCCTCCGGAAACCTCGGCTTGCCATTTACTCATTTTCTGTAGATTTGCAAATTATATCAAATTGACCCTAACATTAGCGTTTTTCCTAATTTTAGCCGCTAAAATTATAGCGCTAATATTCTCGCGGTAGCTCGATGTATCATCGAGACCGAAATTTTGACAAAAATCTATTGGTTAAAAACTGGTAATTTTGCCGCTTAAACTGACCATTTGGCCCTAAAAACGTTCAATTACGCCCAAAAATGTGACAAATCAGGCAAAGAATCGCCCAGTCAAACTGCAGCGTATATACCGAGGTTGATGTGAGGGGGGTGGACCGCCCGGGCACACTGTCAGCCCCCGAAAAGGTTGAATAGTAAAAAATGGAATTACTAGGTTCTATATTCATGGATGTAGCCTACACCCATGTAGGTACATCATGTAGGTCATGTGAAACGCAGGGGCGAAAATTGAGGGGGGTTTGGGGGGGTGGTAAAATCCCTTTTTAAGTGGATAACATGGGGTGGAAACATTATGTCTTACAATTTTCACGCAATTTTTAGCGAACGTGTACACACCAAGTGCTAAATTTCTACCTCCTTTGGTAAGTGATAGATTTACTTCTACATTTCACGGGATATTATGTTCGGAGTTCGGAGAACCATCCAGGTGATAGGTGAATCGCTCGTTAGCGACAATCCAATGATTGTTTAATGCAGTAGAATGCGTTAAATAAGCAGAAATGGCTCACAGACGCGTTCAGGTGGTAGGATTCGCTAGGAATCAATTTCAGCCCGACTGCAGTCTCCAGACTAACTGGAACCAACCAAATATCCGGATAGAAATAGGATTCGTCCGAAGAATACTTTATAGTCCGGGAGCCCACCGTATGATCATTTGATCGTATCTGGCACCTGTGTAGGATGTTTCTTATGATCTAGGACAGGGGTGGCCAACCCAGGGCCCCCGCTGAGCCTTTCACTAATGGCCCGCCCCGTGGCATACAGTGATAAATTAACATTTTTAATATTGGATTTTGGCGCCCCTAGGATTTTGGTGAAAATAAAATACGCTACAATTCATGCCTCCTCGTGGACGACTAATCCTCCGCTAAGTGTCCACTTAGTCCAGACCAAAATTGAAAATAACGCTAATTTGGGGTTGAAATTGAGATAAATGGCTAATTCGCGGCTGAAATTATTGAGAAAAATAACTGATTCACGGACAGAAGTGAGAATAAGTGCTAAATATCGGATAAAAAAGAAAACTTCATAGCTAATTCGCGACATAAAACGTTACTTCACGGCTAAAATTGAGAAAGAGCTCTAAAAATCGCCGATAGAGTGTAAAAAACAGTAATTCGCGTTGAAAATTACGAAACACGCAAATTCACAGTTAAAATGGTGAAAAATCGCTAAAATGTCAAAAAATCGTTAGCCGCGTTAGCCCTTTTTCTCAATTTGAGCTGAAATAGAGTTTTCCTTAATTTTAGCCGCGTTATAGTGATTTTGCCAATATTAGCCGTGAGTAAGGCGTTTGTTTTACGTCACAATTCCTTTATATTTAGTGAATTAATTGCGATTAGAAGACCCTTTTTTACGGACAATTAGGGGATTACTCCCCTTCTCACCTCACCACTCTAGTCACAACTGTGAATTCGAGGGAGTGGGGAGGCTGAAAATAAAGAAATTAATCTTTAAATTAAATACTAACTATTCTTTACTTGTTTTGAGTTCCGAGAAAAAATTGCTCCCCAGCAGGTGGGATTCGAACCCACGACCTCCTAGTTTCGCGCCAGGTGCTCTAACCAACTGAGCTATCTCGTGAGTCCACCAAAGAGCGAATCCACCCAGGAGAAATCCCCTCTCGGAACTCAAACTGCACCTATCGGGACAGTGCATGTCATACGTCAGTGAGTAAGGCGTTTGTTTTACATTTTAAGCCACATTGGCCATTTCATTTCAATTTATAGCGTTCCCCAGTTGCACAAAATTCTGCAATTTGGGCAGTTCATTTCCACCCGTCTTCACTGAATTAAATGTTAGTGGAGAAGACGGGTGGAAATGAATAGCCCCGTTGCAGAATTTTGTGCAAATGGGGAACGCTATCAGTTATGGATTAGCACTTTTTCTTAGTTGAAGCCTGGAAATATCCTTTAGATTAGAGGATACGGATTGGCGTTTTCTCAATTTTAGCCGCGAATGAGTGATTTTTTAAATTTTTATCCGCAAATTAACGTTTTTCCTACAGGTTATTCGCGAATTAGCGCTTTTACTCAATTTCATCGACGGATTAGGCAATTTTTCGCAATTTTAGCCGCGGGCTTGGTCCAAAAACAGCACATTAGCGGTTTTTAGGTACATTTTAGCCGTAAAATTGGGAATCAGCGATTTTTTCCAAACTATGGTCTGGAAGTTGCATCGAAAACCTAGGATGAGCGCTTTTTTTCAGTTTTAGCCACGAATATTAGCACTTTTTCCAAATTTTGCCGCCTACTCACCCCACAACATCGGCACATTAGAGAGCGTTCTCAATTTTATCTGCTTAAGGACCTAAAGAAACATGAGAATAAGCGTATTTTCTCTCTATTTTAGCCGCGAATTTGCTTCCAGAAGGCACAAATTTTCTCAATTTTAGCCGTCAGAACTGCGATTTCGTGGGCTCGATCGATATTTATCCACACTGTTTGCTGATCACCAGTAAACGTTCTATTCTCCAAGTCGAATGGACTGAAAAACGTCGAAAGGAGCCAAGTCACTGTACAAAGACGGCTGAACAGCGATTTGGCTCCTTTCTACGAATCTCAGTCTCTCCTAACGTTGCAATAAGTGATATCAGCGAAGAGTGTGGGCTGAATATTCAATTGATCCCCCGAGAGCGCTTCTAGTGGCTCAAAGTTTAGAAAACTCGCGGCTAAAATGCAGAAAATACAACGTCCCCTCTTTCATTGGGTCCTTGAGCACACTAAACCGCTGATCGTCAATGTGCAACTAGCTCTGTCGCGGGAAAAAGGTTGAAAAAAGCGCTAATTTTCGTGGTTATTACTGCGAGAAAGCGCTGATTCGTGGTCTCGCGATCCAACTTCCAGATCAAAATTGTGAAAAACAAATCGCTGATATACTTACGCGTGATGTATGCGGAGGCCATTCTACGGCTACAATGTGTAAATAAAACGCAAAAGTGTAGTTTTTGGGCTCAGCCCGCGGCTAAAAGTGAGAAAACACGCTACTAATTTACATGACAAAAGTAACGCCAATTAGGGTTAAAATTAGGCAAAAATGGCAAATTTATGACTGAAATTTTAAATAAAAATTAGTATGTATCGCACAATTCACATATAAAAAAGAGAATAGATGCTAATTCACTGCAAAGCTATCAGAAACCGTTATTTAACAGCTAAAATTAAGAAAACAAAAATCCGTAGCTTCTCGGAGCTTCAAGGCTCAAAATAAAAAACAGCGCTAATCCATAGCAAAAAGCAAAGAAAATTGCTAATGTGGGGCTGAAATATAAAAAAAGTGACTAAAATTGAAAAAAATCACTATTTAGCGCGGCCAAAATTAAGAGAAACTCTAAATGTTGAACTCTCTCTATAAAATCTCTCTGCGAAGAAATGCTAATTCGGATCTAAAAATGGAGAAAATGGCTGATCTGCGGCTAAAATTGCGGAAACCACCAATTCGTGGCTAAAATTGAGAAAATTCGCGAATTCACGGGCCCGAAGCGCTAATGCGCAGCTAAAACTCAGAAAAAGTCCCAGTTTGCGACTAAACTTGAGGAAAGTCACCAATTCGCGGACAAAAATGTGGTAAAATTTCCAACTTGAACACTCGCCTTCGTGCCTTCTGAAGGCAACTGTGTGGCTAAAATTGAGACAAACGGCAAATTCATGGGGAACTGGAAAGAAACGCTGATCTACAGCTAAAAGTAACAAAAAATTGCTAACGCTGTGCTAAAATGTAAAAAATGCTAATTTGCCGTTAAAAATGGAAAAAATAGCCGATTCGCAGCTAAAAATGCGAAAAACGCTAATTCGTGGCTAAAATTGAGAAAATTCGCTAATTCACGTGTTAGAAACGCTATTACGCTGCTAAAGTTTTAAAAAATGCGATTATTCGTGGGTAAAATTCAGGAAAATCACTAATTCATGGCAAAAAACTGAGCAAATTTTCAATTTTCATCAAAAATTGAAAATAAGCCAACTCGCGGCATCTAAAGGCAACTTTGAGGCTAAAATTGAGAAAAAACGCTGATATTTGGCTCTATAGGTAAAATATTGCTGATTTGTGGCTGAGAAAAATCGCTAATTCATAACGCACCTTGAAAAAAAAAAAAAAAAATACGATTTGTGGCCAAAATGCGGAAAAACCTGATATTTTGCGGCTATTATTGAGGAAAATAGGTTTTCCTTCAGCCTAAACTGAGAACAGTGCTGAAATGTAGAAAAAAATCGCTAATGTGCTGCTAAAGTGGAGACGCTAAATAGCGCTTTTTGTCTATTTCTTTAACGAAATAGCTATTTTTCTCAATAAACACATTTTTCGAAAAATTAGCTGCATGGGAAATAGTGGCTTTTCTAATTTTTTATCCACGAATGGGCGACTTTTTTCAATTTCAGTTATGAATTTGTCGTTGTTCTCAATTTTGGACCCGAAATAGCGATTTTTTTTTGTATAGCCCTACCTGGTTTTCTCGCCTTTTTAGCCTATTAGCACTCAGCGGTGGACTGGGGTAACATGGCGCAGGGGGGGGGAGGTGCCTTGGTTAAGGGGGCGCCGGTTGCGTGAGCTTCAGTTTGTGACTGATAACGCAGTGGCGTAAAGTTTAGGGGGCAGGGCAGGCCATTGACCCAACTGGAGTATAGGATGGACAAAAGTATATTTTCGGCCCTTCCCCACCGTATTTTCCCTGCATTCTCGATAAATTTAAACACCAGAAGTTTTTCCACGGAACAGTCAGTTTTTCTTTGTTTGGCTGCTCTGGTGGACCTGCACCTATCGGGACCCGGGGCGGAAATCTCCTAGGGCCCCCCCCCCCAAGTTGAGTTTTCCCGTTGTCTACGAGTATATGGAGCCCTGAAACTTCAAATTTATTTTCTATTATGTACGTATCCCAAGAAACTTGTAATTCATCGCTGCAGGCCCCCCCCCTCCACGGCGTTGAGTGGTTTTCTCACGGGAAGGAGCCTCCGAAAACGTCGCCTGACTCATCAAAGTAACATTGATGTGAACGATGAACGAAATGTACTGCCCCCGCCCCCCACATTCTTTGGAGCGGTAATATAAAGCTTTCCTTCTTGTTACCATAGGGTGGGCAAATATACCTTGCCCCTTCCCCCCCCCCATTAAAATTCCTAACCTTCTTGTGTGCTATATACATGTCCTGGATTATTCCCCCTTCCGGTGTCCACCTAGTGCACACACCGATCAAGAACTATCGTCGGACAGCATCCCTACCTTGACACTTTTGGACGCTCCCCCACTGCCACGAATAATTCCCCCCTCCTGATGAAGTTTTGAACTCCCCCCCCCCCTCTAGCGTCAGGTGGACGCCGACGGCATCCAACCCCCTCCCCACCCTTGTGTAGACGCCCCCCTGTTGTGGTTAGGAGTGAGATAATGCGCAAATTCAGAGGTAATATTGTGAAAAAGGGCACTCGCCGTCGGAATTGTTCTGAAAAAACGTTAATTCACATCTCTATCAATGAAAAAATCATTGCATTTTTTTTTTGCAATTGGCGAACGATTTCCAATAAAATTTAGTTATTTTTCGATGAATAATCGTAATTCTTTAAGGCTTGAACAGCGCTGAGGGAGTCCGTGAGGATCGCAGCTTTGTCCACCTTTCAATCCCGTATGAGCTTTAGAGCTTCCAAAATGGCCAAAAGTTCGCATGTGAAAATTTTACATAAGTCGTCCAGCTTTAATGCCAATTTAATGTCTGGTGAAGAAGAGAAAACGCCACAACCACATTGCCACAGTGTGTAGAACAAAGAATAACCTGGTAACAGGCGGACTATCCGCCCTCGGAACCACTGGTTAATCACAGCGTCAGAACCCTGGGGAGGCAGGTCTATCATAATCGTGAGTATCGTGATATCGAGGACAGACCTATTACAGTAGAAGTCCATTTTCGAGCTTCGAGAGATTTTTCGGCTTTTTTCAGCGTAAAAGGTAAACCTTTGACAAAGAAGCGGTGTGGATTTTTTTACTCTGAATACGAACTGGTCAAATCTTGAATTTATAGCTTGTAAATGTTGTCGTAAATTTCCGGGTGAAACGCCAGAGCTTTTAATCAGGAATCTGTCTGCTAACAGGGTTCTTCGAAGCTCGAGTGATGGGCATCCAGCTTCCGCTTGCAGTCCATCTACCGGAGTTGATTTTAATGACCCCAGACATAGTCGAATGCATTTATTTTTAAGGATTTTCAATTTTTGGAGTTTTGAATTAGGTTCGTTTCCATAGAATATGCTGCCGTAGTCTAGCACTGCTCTTATACACGATTTATAAAACATCAATGTCACATTGGGGTCGGCTCCCCAATTCAAATTAGTGACCATGTGAAGAGCGTTGATATATTTCTCAATTCGACCGGATATGTGAGTGATGTGAGAATCCCACCGAAGACCTTTATCTAGGTGCATTCCGAGAAAAACCACTTTTTGAGACATTGGGATGACTACTTTTCCTAGTTTTATTTCCGAATCTATTCTAGGATATCTTTTTCTCGTGAAGAGGCAACACTGGGATTTTTCGGGCGAAATGCTGAGTCCTACCGTTCTGGTCCAAACGAGTAAGTCGTCCAAAGTATTGTTGAAGTTTATCAAAGCACTCCTGAATCTTGCGGCATGTCATTTAAATACAAATGTCGTCCGCGTACTGCAATATACTCACACCAGGCGCTAGGACCGACTCTACATCTGCTACGTATACCGAGTATAAAGAGGTGGGCTGAGAATATCGCCCTGAGCCAATCCTTGGTTGGTGCATCTAGGGCCAATGCATCTCCCTTCGAAGCGTTAGTTTCCTATCCGATATTAGTTGGATAATATTACTGGTTAACTTGGTGGGCATACCCGTAGCTATCATCTTCTTAAGGTCTCCCCACACATTTCCGTGTTTTCACCGCACCGACACACGGCCGTGTGTCGGTGCGGTGAGGAGAGCCCACACATGTCCGATTCGCAACCGATCCGTCTCCGTGCTTCGAGGGGTAAGATATAAACTGGAGTGAATGCTTCGATTTAATTTTTTGCCAAGGTACTTTCTCTACTCTTAAATGAACTTTTGTTCATTAAAGAACGGGATCCCATCAGGTGCGATTGTGTTACATGTAAGAGGTACTCCTATTTTACTGTTTACCGGTACTGTTTATTACTACGCTTGAAAATGGAACTTCTTCAAATGACATCACTGAAAAACTCTATAACACATTTGAACTCAATTTGTGTTTTGTGGTTAATTCAGGATTGAAATTTGAACAAGCAAACTTCCTCTACACTATGCAATTTCCTGACAACTACACTAAGACTTTGAAATCGAAGATTGGCGAATTTAGGGCCAGAATTTAGGGAGGAAACTTGTCTGAAATCACCTTCCAGATTTTGACAGCTGCTTTTCATTTGGCGACGATCTGTATATTAAGGTAAAGTTATTTTGTTATGAAATGAAATTATATTCATTTCGTTTTTTATTATAATTTATTATTATATGCCTTGAAGCTTGTTACTGGAACAGAGCCCTGAGGGTTGCATATAGTTGTAGAAAACCGATTCGAAGAAATTAAAGAAACAATGAGTGAGATGAAATGATATTTTTTTTCTTTCTTTTGGAAGACTGAACTGAACGCTCACAACGTCGCTAATACTCTTCACAGTTCAAATTGTTTTTTTTCTGTCATTTTTCATGAATGTTAGGCATCAAACTCAAAATATAAGGGAGGTAAATCTTGTATTATTTAATGTATAGTTGAGTGACATCATTGGGATGTTTAGCAGACTGTAGGGAGATGGAATTTAGTATGCGCGGGTAACGTAATATTGGATCTTTTCAGGATGGAGACATGAGATTGGAGGCACTCCATAGGCGAATATGAAAAAATAGTTTCGTTAACAACACCATTATTGGTGTTGGAGGGGAAGTTCATAACAACAATGGCCTGGGATTTCCTTCGATGACGAATGCACTTTTCTCTACCCCCTGCTGCCGATACTTTTTTCTCCCTAGCCTCAGGGCCGTTTTTAGGGGGTAGGCAGGGTAGGCGACCGCCTAGGGACCCCGACTTGGAATAAATAATGGTGAGAAAACCCGGGAAATTTGGGTTTTACAGAGCTAAAAGTCCGAATAATTGGGTTTTTGAAGAATTCAGCCCCACGAAATTGGATTTTCCAACCATGAAAATCCGCGAAATTGGCTTTGAAGACGCCTTATCCACAAATAGGGGTCTTGAAATATCAAAACATGCGACAGTGAAATTGGCGTATTTGAGCCAAACACCCGAAATGTCCATTTTAAATAGCCAAATCAAAGAAATTTGGCTGCTGAAGTGGACCAAATCGTGGGTTTAAAAGAAGAAAAATCTTCCCAATTGACGCTTTAAGGGGTCAAATCCTGGAAATTCGATTTTTAAAGATTCCGCGAAATTGCTTTTTCGAATGAGGGAAACCTCGCGGAATTGTCTTTTGAAAAATACATAATTACGAAATTGGCTTGTCGGTTAAGCCACACCCTCGAAATTGATATTTGAAAGAGCCGAACCCACGGAACTCGTTTATTCAATTGAGACTTGAGAATTGAAAGTTTTGGCCATTCTTGGCGACCTTTGCCATTTTCATGGTGGGACGCGAGTCATCTGTATAGGCATTTTTAGGGTGCGAATCGTCAGTTTTTAGCCATTTTTAGAGTGCGTGGAGCCAATTTAGCTGTTTTTCGGACGCCAAGTATCCAGAAAGCCAAGGCCACTATTCGTGCGCGAATGGTCGATTTAGCCATTTTTAGGGCGCGAATCATGTACTTTTCAGGTATTTTCATTGCTTCCTAATCGTACGTCTAGCAATTTATAAGGCACGAGAAGTCAGTTTGGCTACTATTAGAGCGACAATCGCCAGTTTTGCTTTTTTTAGGTCGTAAATAGTAAGTTTAGTCATTTTTAAGGCGCGAAAGTCTTCATTTTTTGGTGCTACTGTAGTCAGCTTATCCGGTTTTTTGTTGGAATACCTATTATAGCTATTTGAAGGATTCGAGTGGCTATCAAGCCAGTTTTTTGTAGAGCAAGGCATGCAATTTCTGAAACCCCTGCCTTTTAAGCAAAACCTGAATCTGGCTGCTAGGGGGCCCCCGTTAGTCTTCGCCTAGGGTCCCCGCGAGGGCTAGAAACGGCCCTGCCTAGCCTACACGTTCAGCAGCTGTTCGTTTCGGAATCAGATTCGAACACCTTCCTCCACGATGGTGAATGGCGCTTTTCCCTGAGTCTAGATTTCAGCATTTAAAGGTACAGATATATTAACACTTTATAAATAAATGCACCTTGGTACTGAGGAAAGAAAAAAAAAAAAAAAAATGGGCGTAAAATGATGAAAAAGTGTGACTGGCACGGTACGGACACGGCTCGGATATGGCGCGGAAACGACTCGGTGGAATGGGCACGGACATGTGTAGGCTCTCACATGTTAATTCAGTTGTTTTCATTTCACCGAGTGTCGGTGCCGACTCGGCGCGGTGAGAACACGGATATGTGTGGGGAGACCTTTACTCAACACCGACAGTACCACATTGTCATATGCTCCTTTTATATCAAGAAATATCGCTAAAGTGGATTTCTTTTCCGTAAAACCTATTTCGATTCCGGTGATGAGCTGGGACAGATTATGTTGAGTAGATTTGCCCTTACGGAAACCGTATTGTGATTTCGGTATTTTTTCATAGTGCTCGAGCCACCAATCCAATCGGTTTTTTATCATTCGCTCAAAAGTCTTCATCGCGCATGAAGACAGAGATATAGGCCTATAAGAATCGGCTAAATTGGGTTGTTTCAATGGCTTCAATAATGGAATAACAATGGTCTCCTTCCATGCCGATGGAAACTCACCTGATTGCCACGACTTATTGAAAATGTTTAATAAGGCTGATTTAGCGGAATTTGGCAAATTGTTTAGAATAGGGTACGTTATAAAATATTTTCCTGGAGACGTGTTAGACGTTTTTTGTTTTAAAGCTTTTTGGAATTCGTCTAAGGAGAAATTGTCGGTGAGAAAATGTTCTTGGGGAGCATCATGCGGGGCAGGATCCAAGGAGTATTGCTCTGGGACATGGTCCGGTGTTAGTTTTTCTAAAAATTCTTGGGCCCAAGGACCTTCAATAGTGTGAATAATATTGGCTATTCTACGGTTTTTAATTTTTTTTTATTTGGTTCCATATTCTTTTGAGAGGGATGCTGGAGCTCAACTCGTTACAAAACGTCGCCCAAGAACTAATTTTTGCATTTTTCATCACTTTTTTGGCCTCAGCTGATTTGGCCAAGATTGTCTGAAAATTAGCCCCGTTAGAGTCATTCTTGTAGATATCAAAAGCTGTTCGTCTCGCGGTGACTGCATTTTCACATTCTGCGTTCCACCAGAGACATCCCCCTGACTTTTGAGTGACCCCTTCCTTATACACTCGTGAGTTTTGATCACAAGAGTCTTTTAGGATTTGCAAAAATTTGTTGTAATTTATTTCTTCCGTCTCTTCTTGCAACAATTTTCCTTTACATGTTTGGAATCCACTCCAGTCTCCGTTATCGGTGATCCATCTACGTGACTTCTGGAAATTAGTACAGCTCCGCGGGGAAATATTTCACAGTTACTCAGTATTATAGGCAAATGATCGGATCCCATAGGGTCCTGAAGCACTTGCCAGTTGTATTGAGATGCTAAATCCGGGGAGCATAGACTGAGATCTATTGCAGAATTAGTTCCGTGACCAATAAAGGTATGAGAACTATCATTCAAATATATCAACCCAGAGTCTTGCAGCGCATTGATTAATTGGCGGCCCTTTGCATTGGACCAAGAGGAACCAAACGCTTCGTGGTGGCAATTGAAATCCCCCAGGATAAGAACTGGTTTAGGATAGCTGTCGAACAAATTTGACCATTCTTCACTTGATACATTATTAGATTAGTCGGTAACACTATGGTTAAGGAAGAGTTACCGCTGTCATTGTTGAGTGTCAATTGAACGCTGACACTGCATAAATTTGGAATTGAGACGGGTGAAAAAAATTCGGTAAATAATATATTATCCTTAATTAGTGTTGCCACGCCCCCCATATCCGTATTGCCTGTCTTTTCTGCAAATATAGAAGTTTCGGTAAGCGTAATGTTTTCATGGTTTGAACCATGTTTCTAATAAAGCTACTACATTTATTTGATTTGACTCGAAGCACTTTTCGAGGTCTCCCTTCTTTTCTACGGCGGAGTGAGCATTCCATTGTAATATTTTTAACGGTATAGTAGTAATTTGAGAGATATTAGTAGGTGATAAAATTTAGGCGACGAGGGATTGACGGCATGTGTTATGTATGAGGGAGGATAGAGTAGAAAGAAAACGCCTTCATGAGGGGAGATGTATATTTGTAAGAAGCTCATGACCAACTAACGAGGGGGCAAATGAGATGTATACGTTTCGAGTGGCGCATGCCCATGGATTAATAATCGGGTATATAATAGTCTCCCTCTGTAGTTTGAAAAAAATAAACATTCGAAAAGTAAGAAGCAATAAAAATTAAAATTAAGCAGATGGAAACAAAGCTAAAGTGAAAATAACAGGAAAATGAAAGAAAAGTAAAATGAACAATAAAAAAAATGTTACAAGTTGAGTCTTTCGACAGGTCGTCGATCGCGGTTGGAGCGTCGAAGTGGAGGAGAGAGTGTGCTCGAGCGGCTAGGCGTGGCCGCAGCCGGCGGCGACTGGTGTGCCGACGGCTCTGGTTCCGTAGGAGGCGGAGGGGGTGCCAACGGTTCTGGAGACCGAAGCGAGGGCCTCGTCGAGGGCCGTGGGAAACCTGATTTCCGTGGCTGGAAAGACAAGCCTGGAACAGAAAAGTTTGGTAATACAAAGGGTCGATTGGTGTCCGGTGGGGTATGCATGTCCGGTGCGTCTGGTGACACATCTGTGGCACGCAATTGATTAAAGTGACGCTTTATGGTGTGTCCATTGTCTAAAGCAATAAGATAGTGTAATCGACCAAGCCGGTTGATTACGAAACCAAGATTCCATTTGAGACCTGTCGAATAGTTACGTGCTTGCACCCTTTCACCAGCGAGGAAGTACGTCTTTAAAGGTGGTTGGGGCGCTTCATTGCTGTAAAAATCGTCAGCTCCGGGTCTAAGTATGTCCAATTTGGTTCGGAGACGTCGGTGGAGCATTAGTTCTGCAGGTGACTTGCCGCACGTTAATGAAGTAGCACGGTATTTGAAGAGTAGCGTGAGGAGTTTGTCAGTGATCGTGCCAGGATCGTCCTGCATGCTACGAAGTTTTTGTTTTAGAATTTGGCAGTAGCGTTCTGCCTGACCATTTGTGGCTGGATGCCCGGGAGCAATAAAGTGCTGGCGTACACCATTGCAGGCGCAGAAAGATGAAAACTCTTCGGACTTGAAAATCGAAGCGTTGTCACTTACGAGCGATTCCGGTAATCCAAACCTTGAAAAAATCATACGTAAGTACTGGATAGTTTGGGCAGAAGTGGGGGCAGTTTTTGAAGCAAAAATTTCAGGCCATTTGGATCGGGCGTCAACAACTATAAAAAAGTGGTGATTGAAGAAGGGCCCAGCGTAGTCCATGTGTATGCGTTGCCAGTTCGTGGCAGGGGGTTCCCATTTGTGAAGTGGCGCATGTGCTGGGTCACCTTTAATTAAGCAGCAATGTCTACAGCTTCTAACCAAGGCTTCGATGTCGGTGTCAATGTTTCGCCAATAGCAAGTTGCGCGAGCCAACGCTTTCATTTTGACCATTCCCAAGTGAGTCTCGTGTAGTTCGTTGAGAACGTAAGCCTGGAACTTTTTAGGAATTATTACGCGTTGTCCTCTGAAGAGAATACCTTGATGGACGGATAATTCCGGGTCGCATATTGTTCCATTCAAGAGTTTTTCTTTTAGCAGTGACAATTCGGGGTCCACGCTCGTTTCTGTCTGTAGGTCCCTTGATGTTATTGTAGTGGACGTAACCTGAGAAATAGTGTTTTCGTGACACGTAAAGTCATCATCGACAAGTTGGAGAGCATGTTCGGATGAAGGTAACGGATTGCGAGACAAATAGTCAACGTTAGTGTGGGCAAGGGTTGAGCGGTAGTCAACGGTGTAATCAAATCCTGATAGATACTGGGCGTAGCGGAGCATACGAGATGAAGTTAACGGCGGTAACTGTTTTTGTGGGTGTAAAATCATCATCATTGGTTTATTGTCCACGATAAGTTTGAATTTCCGTCCGTAAATGTAGTCGAAAAATTTTCGAAAAGCCCAATATACAGCTGTCGCTTCTTTGTCTAGTTGACTGTAGTTGGTTTCCGCGTTTGACAGTGAGCGCGACGCAAAGGCTATCGGTCTCTCGCTTCTAGTACCGCTGCGAGACCGTGAGGACTTGCATCTGTCGCTAGTGTAATTGGGTAGTCAGGATGAAATGGAATTAATACTTTGTCACTAGCGATTTCTGTTTTGATTGTGTTAAATGCGTTTTCGCAGTCAGCTGTCCATGTAAAATTTTGATCTTTTCTGAGAAGTTTGTATAGCGGGTGTAGAACGTGAGAAGCGTTAGGCAGGAAGCAGGAGTAGTATAAGACTAGTCCTAGAAATTGTTTTACTTGATCTGCATTTTGTGGATGTGACGCTTCGAGTATCGCTCGTATTTTGTCAGAGGATTTTTGTAGTCCCTCAGAACTGATTGTATGTCCCAGATACTGGATCTGTTTTTTGAAGAATTTGCATTTAGATTCATTTAAATGTAAATTGTAACGACGTAATTTGTTTAGAACTTGGATGAGGCGATGTTTGCACTCTTCGAGCGTTCGTCCCTGGACGACTAGGTCGTCGAAGTACGCCGCTGTTCCGTCGAGGTCTTGTATGAATTGGTCGATGAATTGGTGAAATTCATTCGGCGCCGTCTTAATGCCAAAGAATAAGCGGTTGACCTTGTATGTCCCTCGATGGGTGGAAATGGTTTGAATTTTAGCGCTTTCATCATCCGTTGGAAGGTACAAATACGCTTTGAAAATGTCAAGGGTACAGAAATAAAGTCCATGACGCATTTTGTTAAAAATGTCTTCTATCCTGGGTATGGGATAGCGAGCGTCCATTAGCTGTGAATTTACGGTTACTTTGTAATCAGCACAAATTCTTATTGTTGAGTCACTTTTTGGTACCACGACGATTGGTGTTCCCCAATCTGAGTGTTCAACACGAGTTATGATTCCCTGCTGTTCGAGTGTCTCTAACTCGTGGTCCACTCGTTCACGTAGTGCATACGGAACTGGTCGAGGTTTGATGAAAATTGGTTTTGCGTCAGGACGGAGGTGTAAACGACAGGTGTGATTTGGTACTTGTCCGACAACTCCCTGGAAAACATCAGAATATTGTTTTATTATGTCGGAAACAGTGATATTTATATTTGTTTGTTCAGCGGGATTCGTGATGGCCTTTATGTCATGAAGGTCTACGTGGAGTTTCCGAATCCAGTCGCGTCCTAGTATGGATGAACAATTTTTTTCCACGACGAATAGCTCTAGTTTGTGTTTTTTTCCTTTATAGGAGACGTCGACTGTGGTACGCCGATCGGTTGGAATATTTCCCCTGTATACGTTCGGAAAACAATAGGGGTTTGAGCCAAGACAGAGTGTGTGGAAATGGTGTGGAACGTATTTTTACTCACCATTGATACACGGCTACCAGAGTCTATTTCGAATGCAATAACTTTATCGTTAATTTTTACCTGAGCATACATTTTGTCGTCGTGTAGGGAGGAAATGTTTTCTACGTGGTTAATAGCGTAATCTTCGTCAGAGGCTGGAGAAGCGGCAACGTTGTGCACTCCTGGAGGTCGTGCGGGTTTCGAGTTAGAATTCGACAAAGTTGTAATGCAGATGCGAGCAAGATGTCCCTTTTTATTGCATTTGTCGCAACGTATTTTCTCCTTTGAGCGGCACGCTCTTGTTTCGTGGTTGGCCCTTCCGCAGTGTAAGCACATGCCGGAGAGTCCGAGCTGTTCTAATTTAATATTTTGTTTATGTCTCGAGGACGTAGATGTGCGGGTTGGAAGGGTCCGGGCTGGGGCTGACGTGGCATTCTTGAGTGCGTGTGAGCGTCCGACGGTTTTTATTTTGTTAACTGGATGTAATTTTGAAGCGTATATTTCCTTGTTTTCTAATTTGGATGCCTCAATGGCCAAAGCGATTTCTACGGTCTTTTCGAGTGTTATTTCTCCTTGTTGTAGTAGTTTTTCGCGAATGTCAGAATCGCTAACACCACGAATAAATTGAGCTCGTAGCATCAATTGCATGACGGAAAGCGAACATTCGGCGTTTGTACAGGTCGATTTAAAATTTGCTTTCTGTGCGAGGTGTTTTAGCCCCGAAATATAGTTGGACAGTGACTCGCCTGTATGTTGGATGCGAGACAGGAATCGATGCTGCTCTGTAAGAATATTTGACCGTGGGCTGAGATGTTCCGATAGTAATTTAATGAGGTCATTTGAAGTTTTGGTGGTCGGAAGGTCCGGTGCAGTTAAGCTTGACAATAGCTGGTAATTCTTCGGGCCGAGGCAGTTAATAAGAATTCGTACCTTTGCCTGGTCTGAAGCCGGATCGGTCCCTGTCAGGCCTTTTATCATGTAAAAATTGTCGAGCCGTTGAATGTAGGAGTCAAACGGTTCTTGTGCTTCGTCATACGACTCGAAGTTGAGCGATTGAGTTTGTAAAATTTCTTGAACAGACCTGGGGCCCGACGATGTAGAAGCGGGTGTGGCCGCTGCCGGTGATGGCGTCAGTCGCGAGACGAACCTGTTGAGCGCTGCCGTGAGTTCGGCAAGGCCGGGGGTAGGTGCCGGGGGATCGTTCATGGCGTCCCGAGAGCAATGCAGACAATGAAATGTAAAAAAAATAAAATAAAATAAACTGAAGCGTAGAAAATAACTGAAATTAACACAGACACAGAACTATCGCGGGAAAGTCCCGAAAACATCGCGAACGCGAATAGCCTGGTGATCCTCGTCGCCAACTGTTATGTACGAGGGAGGATAGAGTAGAAAGAAAACGCCTTCATGAGGGGAGATGTATATTTGTAAGAAGCTCATGACCAACTAACGAGGGGGCAAATGAGATGTATACGTTTCGAGTGGCGCATGCCCATGGATTAATAATCGGGTATATAATAGCATGTTGGAGGGATTCATTAGTGCATTCGAGGTCAATTCTAATAAAGATGACTTGGCAGCCATTTGCTACCTAAAATTAGCTAAATTAGCTCTCCCCACCATACAGAATCCTAGACTGACTACACTCGCGCCCCAAAATGGCAAAACTAACTATTTGAGCCATGAAAATAGCCAAACTGACTTCACGCGCCCTGAAAATTGCAAAAACTGATTCCGCCTTGAAAAAAGCTAAACTGATTATACGTATGTGCGCTATAAATAGCCAAGCTGGTGATTCCCGCTCTAAAATTGTCCAAGCTGACTTTTTTTAAGAGTCCTAAAACTGGATCAACTGGCAATTTGTGCACTGAAAATGCCTGAACAGATGATTCCTGCTCCAAAAATGGCAAAATCAACCACCCGAGCGTCAAAATTGGCCAAACTGACGGTTTTCGCGCCTTGACTTGACGTACTATTCACGCTCAATAAATGGCGAAACTGACTCTTCGCGCCCTAAAAATGGCATACTCGTACTCAGATGCTAACCAGGATTTGCTCAAGCGAGGGGTTTGGGCTTGGAGGATTGTGCGCTTCGCTCGACTGACTAAAAATGGCTTGACAGGACAGTAATTTACTACTTAAAAACTGCTAATATGACTATAATCACGCCCCCAAATGGCAAAACTGACGATTCTTGCTTTGAAAATGTCTATTTGTGTCCTAAAAATTGGCATTTACCACTCTAAAAAACCGCCAAAATGACTTCACGCGCCCTAAAAATAGCCAAATTGGCGATTCTCGCTCTAAAATGGCCAAAATGACTCTAGGCGGCCTGGAAATGCCTTAACAGATTATTCCTGTCCTGAAAGCTGCAAAATAGATCATTTGCGCGCCAAGAATGGTCAAACTAACGATTCGTGCGTAGTTGGTTAGAAGGGACTAATTGTACCCGCCTATGCTGCTATTTTTGGGCAATAACTGACGATTCGCGCCCTGGAAATGGCAAAATCGACCAGTCGCACGCCAAAATGCCTTAACTGACCGTCATCGCCCTGGTTTGACGTCCCATTCACGCCCTATACGTATAAATGTCAAGCTTCAAGACTACGCGCCCTAAAATTGGCCAAACTGACTATCCAAACCACGAAATCGGCAAAACTGACTCTATGCGCCCTAAAAATAGCTTAACTGACGATTCGCGCCTTGAAAATGCCTTAACACAGACGATTTCTATCCTTAAATTGGCCAAACTGACCATTAGCGCTTGTAAAAATAGAAATTTCTCGCTCTAAAATCAGAATAACTGACCATTTCGACTGATAAAACTCATAATTCGAGCACTGAAAATATCGCACTGACTATTCATGCCTTAGAAATGACCATTCTGACATTTTGCGCCGTAAAAATGGCCAAACTGGCTATTCACGTCCTAAAATTAGTACAAATACCAACTCTACATATAGCGGCCCGCGAGATTCGTCCGCTTTGAAAGGTCCGAAACGGATGATTCATGTCCTGAAAATGCTAAATCGCACATTATCCAGCATCAAAAATGGCCAAACTGAACCTCGTGCCCTGAAAATGTCGAACGATCGTTTGCATCTCAAATTGAGAAAAACGTCAATTTGCGGTTTCTGGGTGCAACTCCACGGCTGAAACTGAAAAAAAATGATAATTTTAGGGTAAAATTGAGGAGACACTATACATTTGAGATATAAAGCTCTAATTAGCGGCTAAAATAGAGAAAAATCGACAGACAAAACTTGTAGCCTGTGGTGAGCACTCCATTCAAATCAATTCGTATAGCTAAGGGTTGAATTTCCAGAGTAGGGGACAGACTGAAGTGCTGAACGGGGTGAACTGCAGAAAAGTCACAAATCTATGGCAGGACTGTACAACTATAAAGGGTCTTAAAGGGGAATAAAGGGCGTTAGAGACTACACTAATATAACATCACGGTGCTAAACTTCAACAAACTCGGGCGCTAATGAATTAAGGGCGAGGGCTTTAAATACGCGTGGTGCGGCTTCGGTGGGACTATAATAAAGTTTATACTCTTCGGGCATATTGGACTAAACAAATACATGTTGTCGGAGATATCATCTGCTCGCGATGCTCGGGCTGAACTCTCTTTTTGTACTTCCATTTAAATTCTCTGCAAATAATCTGCAAAGAAAAAAAGGGAAATGCGCTTAGGACACTCACTGGACACTTCCGAGCTCACCAGTCGCGCTGTTCGCCGACGAAACAAAATTGTTAAGAATCATATTTTATAATTCGCTGCAATACCTAATTGTTTGGAATAAATTAAGAAAAAGAAAAACAATCTACACCTCATACCTCAAACTCTTTAGAATAATGCCCGAATTAAGCAATTAATTATCTAAAATGGATTCTCCGTAGCTAAGGGCTTAATCGTTAACAGGAAGGGAAGGCACAATTTATCTTGTCCCTCCGTTCAGTTACAGCACTTTTTTCACTTTTTTTTTCGTGAAAAAGTGGCTGTTTCCTGAAAACTTTTTGCAGAAAAACTATAAGTAGGAAAGAGGTTTTGAATTAATCACTATAAATTCAGTACGAGAATAAACTAGAGTGAAATGGACGATGCTATAGATGTTTTTTGGGGGGGGGGAGGGTGGGCATGAGTTAAGTGGGCTCAAAGATATGATTGATGAAGATGATCCCTTTCTTCAGACGCAATAAGAGAATTGGCTTAAGTTATATCTCCCCCCCCCTCCCATCCTGCTCACCCCGGTCACCGTCTTATCCACAACTGCCTTCACGCGGAGGCAAGTTTTTTGCAAAAAGA
>CM075941.1:3739622-3771625 GCA_038030265.1 Corythucha ciliata | reverse complement strand
TTTGCGGCTGAAACTGACAGAACACACCAATTTGCAGTTAGGCGATGGCCGGTGCTGGACGTAATTGAAATAGTAAATCAAAAATGCGTTATTTCACGGTTTTATTGAGACCTTTTCACGACTAAAACGAAGAAAATGGGCTAGTTTGAGTTAGAATTGAGAAAAAACACTCAGTTTCAACTAAAATTAAGGTAAACGTTTTTTGAGGCTAAAAACAGTACTCATTCACGAGTAAAATCGGGGGAAACAAACTCTGTGCAACTACTCTCGAGAAAAACTGGATCCACGCCTGTGGGCCAGCTTCACTGGCGAAAATATCAGATGCACCATTGCCTTTTTGCAGGCTTATAACAGGATCTGGAGGTTAGAATCGCGTCGATTCGCGATCATCGGAGACTAAATTTGCACAGAAACGGCCACTATCTGTCAAAAAATTGATATTTGGTGGGAAAACTGTCGTTTGTAGCCTTCTATTTCGGATTTTATGTCGAAAACCTGAAACTTCTCCCCCCCTCCCCCGAAAGTGATGCTTTTGGAGCTAAACTTTGAATCTTAGACCTGAGACGGTAAACAGTGCTGGCATTTCCTCTCCCACCACAAGTCTGGATGGCACAGCGGGGTAAACACGAATTGAGCTAGCCAAAAACACACGAAAATTGCGCGTCGAACCTGCGAAAATGGGATTCTAGTGTGAAAAATCGGTTTTGTAAGTTGAGCCGACCCTCGAAATCGGTTTGTCAGCAACAAACATCGGCGAATTTTTGATTTTTGGTGAAACTGATAAGCGAAAATGTGTTGTTTTTTTTAGTGAGAAAAATCCGCAAAATTGGTTTTATGGAGAGGAATGCAAGAAAGCCAGATCAGGGATTTTTTGGGGGGGTGGGCAGCTACCCCACGAAATCTGCGCTTTTGATTCTAGGGGAGGGCAACTGCCCACCCCGGCCCCCCGCTGGCTACGCCCATGCTATGGTCCTAAGTTTCAATCCTATTATCACAGCTTTTATGCTCCCCATCTCAACTACAACAATTTAGTTATTCCTATTTTGTCTCAAAATTCTAGAGACTTTCTTTGGTTCTCGGTCTTTGACAGCATACCTTTGAGGTCTTGTAACCGTCTTGAAAAATATTGCTCTCTTTGTTCGTGATAATTTGGACAGTCCACCAATATATGTTTGACGGTCAGCGTGCAGTCACATCGCATATCAATGTGGCCGCCGAGTTCTGATCAAGTGATAGGCGTGCGTCAACCTAGTGTGTCCTGTTTGTAGTCTTGCTATTTTAACAGACTCGTTTCGGGTCAAACGGTGGATTTTATTCTTTTGGTACACATTACATGAACTATTTCCTTCAGCTGCGTGGTTGACCTGTTCCCATTCCTCTTGACATTTGGCGATAATGACGCTCCGTACCCATATCTTACCGTCTTGAAGCCCCATTTTATGCGAATTCTGCCTTATCTGTCCTGATGCTGATGCTTGGGTGGCAAGCCAGTCTGCTTTGTCATTTCCTTCTATTCCTACATGGCTAGGTACCCAAATGAAGCAAATTCTCGATCCTCGTTTAAATAATTCGTACAGCTTATTGTGAATACTTGTGACAAGCTCTTGATTTGAAAATGTATCCCTTAGTGCCTGAAGTGAGCTTAGGGAGTCCGTAACTACCACAACTTTTTGGGGGGGCACAATAATCCACCTAGGATTCCGTGCCGGGGGGGCAACCCTCCTACCCGTGGGTGTTGTTTCAAAAAAAAAAAAAAACCACAACTTTTTCAAAGTTGCTATTGTAGCAGTAATTTAGTGCATGATGGATCCCACATAGCTCGGCAGTAAATATTGATGCGCAAGGCGGCAGCGCGCTCATATAATACTCATTTCGAGATAAATAGCAAGCAAACCCAGCTCCACCATCAGTTTTCAAACCATCCGTGTATATGACTTGATATCCCTCATATTTCTCAATCACATTCCTAAACAGTTTAACGCACGCGCCAGCTGGTAACGTTTTTCCCTGATGTTTTTGGAGAGTCAGATCTAGGAACACACTCGGATACTGCCAAGTATAAGCGATATTTTCACTCTCAAAAAGAAGCGGTAGCTGCACTCCGAGATTCATAGAGTCTCAGCCAGCCTATAAGGCCAGCAGATAAGGCCTCGTTCTCGTCACCTGGCTAGAGTATCCTGCTCTGTCAGTTATTATTATTATTATTATTATTATTATTATTATTATTATTATTATTATTATTATTATGTTTACTTTACCTGACAGACGGTAACGTTAGGGTTGCCCTCCCAGGATATTGTGATAGGAACGTAGACTCGGTCGAAAAATCGTGTCGACTGATGTAGTGCGGCACACAGTGATATCCAGCCGACTCCTTTTAGAACGCGTGGCATCGTGCACCAGGTCCGTGCAACAGGTGCGTGACACACGTAGATATACCTGGTGAGGGGAGGGAGAGGGGTTTTATTCAGAAACGTCTTTCAAGATGTTTTATGCATGAACACTGAAATCTTGTTGGTGATGGTGGCGGTGAGGGGTGGGATGTTGAGGGTAAACTTCTCCTTTGTGCTCTCCCGAACATCTTTCAAATTAACCACAGCGTCTACCACGTTTCATGTCGACACCCTTCATAACAACAACGATTTTATTAATTTTAATTAAAAGTCGTCCTGCGGCGAGCGATAAATTCAAACCAACTGAAAGGCCTCCATTGTATCTCCTTTCAAAGTGTATTGCCTTTAGGAACACTTTAACGCTAAAGGTTTCTTATTAGCCGTTGCCAAGTGTACGGTTGTAAATATGCTAATGTACAAAACTAAAAGCCGACCGGATGAAGAGGGAGGTTATTATACCGGTGAATTAACCCCTTCGAAACAACCGTTGAATAATTTAAATGAGTGAAGGGACGGGGGCTGTGGCACAGAGTCCCGGAGTAATATTTATTCGGCGTCTTAACAATGTTATACAGTTTTAGTGACGGTTTTGAGTTAGAACTTTGAGAGAGAGAGAGTGAGAGAGAAACGCTGCTCAAAACACTGTCCTCAATGACGTTGAAAAGTCGTTAAACTCTCGCGGGGAAGTTAATAGCGGGGAATGAATGGCGCCGAGACGGTCTTGAAAACTATGTTTGGTGGAAAATCACTGAATTGTGACTAAGGGGTAGGGTGAAGGGGTGCCGAGGTCATTCAAAATCAGACTATGTGGTTTCTTGCCGTCAGTTCTGTTTTAGATGAGTTGGTGGGAGGGGGGAGGAGGTTAGGAGAGTTATGCCAATGTTATAGAATGATGGCACATACCTTTATAGTGGGACTTTGTAAAAAACTTTATTGTGATATTGATCTTTCACCCGATACGGTTGGGCTACAATACAACAATAGTTGAGATACCCTAGTTAATGACGGTTTTCTACGGTTGCCGAAAAGTTAAATATAAAGAATTACTTCCAACAAGATTCGTCGAATGGACTCAATTTCGTTATCGCTAACATTGTGGGCTCGGTCGTGGTCAGCCTCTGACAGACCATTATAGGCTGCCTTTAGGCTCTAAAAGTCGAATCGAGAGGCGGGGGTGCTCATACGTCCATAATACACCTCCTCCCATTCCGCATGGCATGCCTCTTTGATAAAAGGCTCCATCCAGCCAAGGAAGAGTCGCTCCAGGACCTGCCTCTTGCAAGGCAGGCAGGAGGCTAATCGTCCGGGAGACGTTGGGTCACGGTCGGGTGACTTTAATAAAGAAGTATCACGAAGCGACAGCCGTCTCACTGGGAAATACACCACCACAAGACACTGGTTGTAGAGACCCAATAAGTGTAGACGACAACAAACAACCGAGTCGGGGAGACGCTTGAGCATCTCACAATCAGGGCACAACCCACGTTGAAACTCGTCGTGTTGCATTGCCCGACGCAGTCCCATCGAGGGTGTTCCAAAATTTCTCCTCCGCGAGAAGGGCTCGCGCTCCGCAATGCGTGAATCCACAGTCATGCTGCCTCCACTCTGAACTCGCAGACGGCGGCAGCTTCAACAGCAAAATGCTTTAACCTCAAACTGCTCTAACCATAAAATGCTCCACCCCCAAAATGCTCTAACCACATAATGCTTCAACGGTAAAATGCTCTAACCACAAACTGCTCTAACCACAAAATACTCTAACCACAAAATGCTCTAACCACAAAATGCTCCAACCACAAAATGCTCTAACCACAAAATGATCAAACCACAAAATGCTCCAACCACAAAATGCTCTAACCACAAAGTGATCAAACCACAAAATCCTTTAACCACAAAAGCTGGACCCCAAAAACCTCTAAAAAGAAAAGTTCTAACCAAAAAAACAAACTTGAACCCCAAAAAGAACAAGTGCCGAAAGCAGCTACCCCAAAATGCTCTAAACCCAAGAAGCCTTAAGCGAAAAACGTCCCTCAGTTTAAACAAACAATCAAACACCGAAAACACGTGTCGATTTTGGTTAATCGGACGTTCATATTTTATAACGATTTCTTACTTTGATGCAGGATTGATTTAATTAGTTCCATTTCATCGATCGATCCTGCCTTTTTTCTCTTTTTCTAGCAAAGTTTTGTCGAGGGCCTTAACGTCTTCTTGCCAAGAAAAACAAAAAAACTCAAAAAGAAGACGCCCGAGAACGTTGAGGCTCTCTCGATGAAACGTCGTAAGGAGAAGAGAACAATTTTT
This sequence comes from Corythucha ciliata, assembly GCA_038030265.1. Lineage (NCBI taxonomy): Eukaryota > Metazoa > Arthropoda > Insecta > Hemiptera > Tingidae > Corythucha > Corythucha ciliata. The sequence continues at coordinate 3,766,928 of CM075941.1, read as the reverse complement.
ATATGCCCAAAGTCAATTTTTTTGTTGTTGATGTTTATAAATTTAGAGCAGAATCCGAGACAAATTGAGTTCAGGGATGACGTAGCGCCCGGGACGCGGGACAAAATAAACCTAACTGTGGCTGTCCCGGGTACGGTTGGCAAAACCCTACTCAGCGCATATCCTCAGTAATTTTAGCCGTAAAACGGTCCAATGGTTTCAAAAGTAGCAACAGTAAAACAACCAAAACCGCTGTTTTTCGTAGTTTAAACTCTGGGGAAACAGTAAAAATCGTGGATTTTCCCCAGTTTAAATGCGAAATAGCCTGTTCAGTTGTTTGTAACTTTGAACCGTTATCCAGTTTCCCATCGTTTTCTCGTTCTGGTTGATAATACATTGGCGACACTTTTTTTTTTTCATCATTAATGAAGAAGGAGTGCAAGAATAAAGAACATCTGTGTTTTACAGTCCGTTTGCGTTGTTTTATTGATTTCATTTTAATCAAAGAGAAAATACTCAAACACAGACGATATCGCGCTCTACACTGCGATTTTCCTCAATTTTAACCACGTTTCCACCAATGGCGGCTCCTGCTTCTCTGGCCTGGCCATTCGCAGTTTCGGATGTGGCGGGGGGTGGTTGAACGGTGGTGGGATGGCAGCTATAGGATTTCGTTTTGAGCAAACTGTGCCTGTGCATTTGTATACAATATTCTGCATTGGGGCGGTTCATTTCAACCCTTCCTCACTGAATTAGTTTTTTTTTTATTGATAAGACTGGTGGAAATGAATTGCTCCGGTGCAAATGTAAAACGATAATATAAAATAGATGAATATTCAGTCGACCCCGAAAATACGAACTTGAAAAAAATATACAGCTTTCCACTTTTCAGCCAGCGTGAATGGGAGAAAGCCAAGCCGATAGAACCGTGAGATTGGCGATGGTGAGGGAATTCGTAGGGGGGGGGGGGGTAGCCCCACGACTCGCGAAATAGCCAATTTAGTGAAAAGCTAAACACGCAAAATTGATTTATTTCGATGGTCCAAACCCGTCAAATGCGACTTTTAAAACGAGGCAACTGTACGGTGTTGTTTTTTGAAGAGTCAGACCCGCAAAACTGTTTTATTCCCCCTAAAAGTTGAAAATAAGACAGCGAACTTTGTTGGCCCGGTCAACGGACGTGCTAAAAAGGGGCCTGTCTCCCCCTTTCCCATCTAAATAATCATTACGTGAGTTGACCAGATTTCACCCCGTCTGGCTGTTTTAAATTATTGGTGACGTCATCGGATGAGTCATTCACCCTGTACCTCGCGTGAACTGCTCCAAACTTGGAGGAAAAAAAAAACCGCTTGCACTTCCATTTCAATAACGTGAAAGCTACATAAAAGAAACTCGAAGAAGGTTCGAGCAACCCTCAGAAAGTTTTATTTCCATTTCAATCTAATAAATTAGATTTCGTCACTCTCAATCGCCCCCTCCCAACATTGGACTCCTTTTTCTGCAACTTCTCTCTGTTAAATTTGTTTGATAGCTTGAAAAAAAAGTGCCTTTCTTTACTTCGTGTGATTATTACGAGGGCAGACAAATTTTATCCAGTTTCGAGCGATCAAAAACTCTCGAATTTCACATTATATAAGGGCAATTCATTTTGAAAATCCGCTCACATTCTTCCCATTTATCGAAAAACAAATCGCCGGGTATTGCAGGGAAATATTGGTCAAATTCCGATTTGCAAAAGCTTCGATCTTCTCCTTGAGGGGGGGGGGTGTAAAGGATTTATCAACATTTATACGAGCGCAAAATAACAAGATCTTTACAAAGGGCTAGTGTATACAACCAAGTATATTTCACTTACATCTCTTTCGTATCAAAGCTAAAGCAATAACGTTTTATATAAAAATACGTGACCTCCCTTAAACGTTCTTTATCCTTTTTTTTTATTCCTCCTGACCTTTACAACGTGGCCACCGCTTATTTTGGTCGAGAGGGAAAGCAAGACAGAAAGGGTGCGGGGAGCGTATCGAATTTCCCTGAGCCCTGGAGCGTATTCGTCTCTCAACAATGAACGCGTTGGATAATGACAAAGGGAATGGGGTCACGGCGTTCATTAGCTGGACTGGGGTCGGCGGCCACTTGACAAAAAAAAAAAAAAAAAAAATTTGCCGATCTTTGCCTCAAAAATGTTGCGGCTAATCGTCTATGCCCGACGAATAGCCGCAACATTCGGCAGTGTCGTAGCCCGATAGCCCGGGATCAATAAGCATAATGATGATCTCAGTTCTTCTGAATCGATAAACGGTACTGATGAAAACAACAGATGGGCGGAACTGATGGAAACTGAGGCTCGGTCAGAACCACTAGTCATCGAAGATGTCACAGCTGAGGAAAGTGATGCCATGCTGTTTGATGAGCTGATGCAGACTGCAGAAGAGTTTTGTCGAGATATTATGGAATACAACAACCATCCTGGGATTGCAAGTAGCGCCCACAAAACTGAAGAAGACGTTGATCATGCCCTCTCTGAAAAAATTACACCTGTACTATTAGAAGACCTTCCGAGTTCACAAAGTCCGAAGTCAAAGTTGAGCAATTCAGACGATGAATCGAATGAAAACATTGCTGAAGCTTCTCGACATTGCCCAAGTGTCGCTCAACAAAATACCGTCAAGGACAAAAGAAAGGAGAGCAAGAAGAGAAGAGAAATGGGGGAATCTTACACAGGAAGGATGAAAATAGGAGGGCGCTGGAAATATGACGTCCATCGAGCAGCCAAAACTATGAAACCAGCCTGTGCCTGCAAACTTAGTACAATTGGAAAGAGTCTCAAGTGCCGGCTATTTTCTCAAGAACAAAGACAGAAACTCTTTGATGGGTTTTGGAAAGCTTTGTCGTGGGACCAGAGACTAACGTATATCAAAGATATGGTAGATACGACTATACCAAACAACATTAAACACCGGCAAAACCCTACTGCATCTCGGCGTAATTCTTCTATGCACTTTCATTTGAAACATGAGCAGGTGAGAACGAGAGTGTGCAAGACCCAGTTTTGCCACACGCTAGGCACTACTGATTGGTTTGTATATTCATGCCTTGAAGGTCCACAGCTTGTAGACATAGAGTTAAGTCCTGACTCTGACCTCGAAGAGCCAAGAACGCAGGTAATGCACCACTTACTAATCTTGTAATGTAATCTACTATTTTATCCTACACGATGGTAAAACCTGATTTTGAAGCCGGAAAACAATCGTTAAAGTACGTCATTACCTGACCGAAGTAGAATTTCATTGTCGGACATTTTAGCGGAGGTAAAATTTCTTTGTCGGACAGTTTATTGTTTCCGAATTGACTGATTCACGATACAGCGCTGTTTCGCGTGATTCGGGCTTATCATGATTGTGTAGACGAACGATTTGGTGAGATTGAGAAGCAAGAAATACTTCTTAACTTATTAACATTTTTTGTTCCGCACCAGTCCATAACTCCATTAGAATGCAGATCGTATTTTTCCTTTGATTTTTCCGGCGAAAACAATTCTTCACAGACACACAAAATCCTCTTTAGACTCCATTTCGAATTTCGAAACAACTGTTTTTATTCTTATCCACCGAAGGAAGGATACAGGCATACTGTACTGGAGGAGACACCACACTCCGCCATATGTGAAGAAGCCAAAAATAACCTCTAGCGCGGCCATCAAATTAATTTATAGCTCCAATATTTTAATTTCTACGTGCAGGATAAAAAATAGTGTGTAAGTCACGGAGGTAAAGTGGTTTCCAAGCCTCGAGGAGAGGCAGTCGGGCGACTACGGACGCCCGACTGCCTCATCTCCTCTCGTCTTGGAAACATCCACTTTACCTCCTAGGCGTACAATATACTATTGGTTTACATTATTCTTTCTGATATGAATAATACACCCTAGTAATCCCCTAGTTGGGTAAACTTTTTACAACTATCTCACAAAATAGTTCTTGTTCGTTTTATCCTGAATGTTTAATCCTGGAATGTCCGTCCGTCATACGGGCCAGACTTTGGCCTATGATTGCTCGAAAAAAAAATTATTTTTCATACTTAGATTCCATTTGCGATCTGGTTGGTCCAACATAAAACTTACTCATTAATGAAATCGTATGATTTATGAATGAAAATGTCAAACATTTAATGCATGCATGAAACTGTAGCCGTAGGAGCCTACGTTGTATGTCTTCCCTCGTTGAGGTGCGTCAGAAACGAACCGGTTTCGGCTGCTCGCCATCTTCAGCGTCTGTAAGTACAACTGAAACTGTCACAGACACAGACGCTGAACATGGCGAGCAGCCGAAACCGGTTCGTTTTTAACGCACCTCAACGAGGGAAGACAGACAACGTAGGCTCCTACGGCTTCAGTTTCATGCATGCATTACCGACTAACCCTCGTAGTCTAAGCGATCACACTAACAGTATCAATCAAAAATTTAATTTATGAGTAATGCTTGTGAGAAGGGGACTAATAATTAATTATAAAAAGTCACAGGAAGGAACACAGAAAACCAGAAATTAATAAGACAATCTGTTTAAAGGTCTCCCCACACATTTCCGTGTTTTCACCGCACGGCCGTGTGTCGGTGCGGACTCGGCGCGGTGAGGAGAGCCCACACATGTCCGATTCGCAACCGATCCGTCTCAGTGCTTCGAGGGGTAAGATATAAACTGGAGTGAATGCTTCGATTCAATTTTGTGCCAAGGTACTTACTCTACTCTTAAATGAACTTTTGTTCATTAAAGAACGGGATCCCATCAGGTGCGATTGTGTTACCTGTAAGAGGTACTCCTATTTTACTGTTTACCGGTAGATTTTAGCCCCGTAGACATGAAAGTGCACGTCTTCGATTCGTACTACTTTTGTTGAACACGGCGTGATAATTAATTAAATTAATATAAAAACCCACCCGTGGGGCACATGGCTGGAAATAGGACATCAATTCGCGGTTTCATGTCACGAATACGGAAAAATCGTCTGTGACTAATACATAAGTAATCTATTAATTGAATTATTTATCACTACGCTTGAAAATTGAACTTCTTCAAATGACATCTCTGAAAAACTCTATAACACATTTGAACTCAATTTGTGTATTGTGGTTTATTCAGGATTGAAATTTGAACAAGCAAACTTCCTCTACACTATGCAATTTCCTGACAACTACACTGAGACTTTGAAATCGAAGATTGGCGAAGAAATAAAGCCAGAATTTAGGGAGGATACTTGTCTGAAATCACCTTTTAGATTTTGACAGCTGCTTTTCATTTGGCGACGATCTGTATATTAAGGTAAAGTTATTTTGTTATGAAATGAAATTATATTCATTTCGTTTTTTATTATAATTTATAATTATATACCTTGAAGCTTGTTACTGGAACAGAGCCCTGAGGGTTGCGTATAGTTGTAGAAAACCGATTCGGAGAAATTAAAGAAACAATGAGTGAGATGACATGATATTGTTTTTCTTTCTTTTGGAAGACTGAACTGAACGCTCACAACGTCGCTAATACTCTTCACAGTTGAAATTGTTTTTTTTCTGTCATTTTTCATGAATGTTAGGCATCAAACTCAAAATATAAGGGAGGTAAATCTTGTATTATTTAATGTATATTTGAGTGACATCATTGGGATGTTTAGCAGACTGTAGGGAGATGGAATTTAGTATGCGCGGGTAACGTAATATTGGATCTTTTCAGGATGGAGACATGCGAATGGAGGCACTATCCGTTCAATGGTTTGAGGCATGAAAATAGGTTTGTTCGTTTGTCGTCCGGAGCTGCTCTGGACTGCACGAACAGTCCGAAAAGCGTTCTTTTGTAATCCCGAACTACACTGAAAGCATTCGTTTGTCAAATCTCGGACTGTTCAGTGCAGCACTATCCACACTGAAAAATTAGGAGCTTGCTGCTCGAAATGTTATAACCTGCTCAATAATTTCCTTTCGTCAATCATTTCCTTCTGAGAAGCGGAAATAAATCATAAAGGTAACGTTTTTGTTAACGTAAGGTTAGCCAGTTGCACGAAAAGCGTTCGTTTGCTTTGAAGAAATGACGTAAATCCCGGACTGCTCGAACTACACCTGCACCACTATACTGAACAACAAACGAACAAACCTAATGCTTCAAATTCCACCACTCCTTATTATCAAACCGTATCATGCAGTAAACTTCAATGGAGTGAAGGATACATTACGTTTCAGCGTATCGTCAACCCGTGTCTTTCCATGATGCGGCATTAATGATACGCAATGCTTCAATTGTACGGGGGGTTTATTCAGCCTGTATTGTACTACCGTATACGGTGACACGATAAGCCATTATGGTGTATGTGGAAACCGGCCTTCATAAATGAAGTGATGTACATCGTTTCTGTTGAGGACATCCTCATCGGTCCGTGACTTTTTCACAACATACAACTACAGTTCCAAGTTTCACAAGGCGTTCACACCGAACGTAATATTGAAACCTTCAGGATCCCTTTCCTTTGGTCGGCCAAACCATAGAGATAATATAACTCGAGCTTGAATTGTCTATTGCGCAGCAGTCCAAGACTGACGTCACCAGAGAGCTTGAGTTAGCTCCGAAAATCCCTTGCTATTGGTTGAAGAAGTACCTGAAGGGATGTGAATGGAGTGAAGGGGGACTTCTTGAAACCCCAACTTTTGAGACAGCCAATGGGAAGAGGCCTAAGAAGCCGCAACGATATCCGGATGACGTTAATCCTCGCCCCAGTTTATACTTGTTTGCGCATTCAATGCCCCCTCTAGTAGTTATACTATCTCTATGGGCCAAACTACCTACGGCACCCCCGAGTTGGGTCTCGTGCTCGGTAATACTTTTTCTCGATCCGCAAGAACGATTGCAGGAGATCGGCATAGTGTGGACGCGGCTACGATACAAGGGCAGTATGCATTCGATGGAGGATGGGATAGTGCCAGAGGTTTATTTTTCTTCCCTATACAGCTCTGTTCGTTTGCCGTCTGGAGCTGCACCGCCAGCACTGAATTTACTAGCCTTTTTGTACTATTGTCGCGTTGTTTCACATGATAGCCCACGAGGTTGCAAAATCTCGAGCTGCTCGAAACTGACAAACGAACAGAGCGTCACAAAAGTTTGACGTCACGGTCATCAGATTCTATCGTTTCGACTCACAACTTTTTATCCCCTTAGTTCAAACCCTTCGAAAATTTACTGCTTGAGTCAGAATAACCACAAAAAAAGCGAACCTATTGGTACCTTTTGTGCCGAAATTTGTATTTTATACCATTTTTCCACAGTAAAATTATTGTAAATTTGTAATAGGTAAGAATGACTCATGGTTCAATGCTCTGAGATGAAAATTACACTCCAGTGATCGATGAATTGATTACGTAGATGGTGGAGTATGGTCCAGACCATAATAGCTACAATTTTAAATTCAAAAGAATGGAGGAGAGAAAAAAAAAACAAAACAAAACAAAACAAAGGACCCCAAAAATACGCAGTGGCTGAAATTGTCCTTAGCACCCGCCGTCTTGTCTGATTTGAAGCCACTCACCATCCAATTATACTAAACATCTCCGCATAATTTGGCTTCAAAGCTCTCATAATTTCATTCTAGTTTGAAAAGCTCGAAGATGGCTATAAATTTAAAATTGATTGATTTAGCGATGATGGCAAAATACTTGTGTTTCTAAATACTTAAAACACTTGTGTATTTTAAAATACTAACTTTGTACTTATTTCTACTATAAATAATTTCAACAAGTCGTATTTTGTACGTCGTGAATTTCGTATTTAAAGTTATTTTTGAAAGAATTTTATATTTTAAAACCAAATGAAAATACAATTATACTTTTTGGCGCTATTTTGAGGGACGAGTTTTTCTCTTTCTATTTCTTTTCTCTCTCCCTCTATCTCTCTCGCTCGTTCTCTCTCTCTCCCTCTTTTGAGTTCTTAAAAAGATGGCGTGAAAAGGGTGGGAGAGGGTATATCTTTGATGAGTTCATCGAAGTATGTACATGATATTTGCTGAGTCCTGCAGAATGTATGGGATCAGACATAACCCATTCGTCCAACGTGCCCACATTTTTACACCCTTTCACCCACATCAACTCCTCCAAATATTGTCGCCTCCTGGTGTAATGTCAACAGCAATAGTCACAAAGCCATGATTTTCGAACTATCTTCCAACTTTGCTAATGATTCGAAAATGTAATTTAAAATTGTATTTGAGAAAAATGTATTTTGAATACGTATTTTGTGTTTGTATTTCAAATACTTTTATAAAGGTATTTTGTATTGTGTATTTGTTTTTAGAAGTATTTTCTATTTTAAATACGTTCTCGAAGTATTTTGCCACCTTTGTCTGCCGCACTCTGTATATTCAACAGTCAAACGTCTCAAGTTCTCACAGAATATTAAAATTGAATATGAAAAAATAGTTTCGTTAACAACACCATTATTGGTGTTGGAGGGGAAGTTCATAACAACAATGGCCTGGGATTTCCTTCGATGACGAATGCACTTTTCTCTACCCCCTGCTGCCGGTACGTTTTTCCCCTTAGCCTCAGGGCCGTTTTTAGGGGTTAGGCAGGGTAGGCGACCGCCTAGGGGCCCTGATCCATGGGGGGGGGGGGCGACTTGGAATAAATAATGGCGAGAAAATCCGGGAAATTTGGGTTTTACAGAGCTAAAAGTCCGAATAATTGGGTTTTTGAAGAATTCAGCCCCGCGAAATTGGCTTTGAAGACGCCTTATCCACAAATAGATCTTGAAATATCAAAACATGTGACAGTGAAATTGGCGTATTTGAGCCAAACGCCCGAAATGTTCATTTTAAATAGCCAAATCAAAGAAATTTTGCTGCTAAAGTGGACCAAATCGTGGGTTTAAAAGAAGAGAAATCTTCCCAATTGACGCTTTAAAGGGTCTAATCCTGGAAATTCGATTTTTAAAGATCCCGCGAAATTGCTTTTTCGAATGAGGGAAACCTCGCGGAATTGTCTTTTGAAAAAGACATAATTACGAAATTGGCTTGTCGGTTAAGCCACACCCTCGAAATTGATATTTGAAAGAGCCGAACCCACGGAACTCGTTTATTCAATTGAGACTTGAGAATTGAGAGTTTTGGTCATTCTTGGCCACCAAAATTATTTTGCTTTGGTATTTTCATTGCTCCCTAATCGTACGTCTAGCAATTTATAAGGCACGAGAAGTCAGTTTGGCTACTATTAGAGCGACAATCGCCAGTTTTGCTATTTTTAGGTCGTAAATAGTAAGTTTAGTCATTTTTAAGGCGCGAAAGTCTTCATTTTTTGGTGCTACTGTAGTCAGCTTATCCGGTTTTTTGTTGGAATACCTAGTATAGCTATTTGAAGGATGCGAGTGGCTATCAAGCCAGTTTTTTGTAGAGCAAAGCATGCAATTTCTGAAACCTCTGCCTTTTAAGCAAAACCTGAATCTGGCTGCTAGGGGGCCCCCGTTAGTCTTCGCCTGGGGGCGATGTTTAGGCTCTCACATGTTAATTCAGTTGTTTTCATTTCACCTACACACGACCGAGTGTCGGTGCCGACTCGGCGCGGTGAGAACACGGATATGTGTGGGGAGACCTTAATTTGTCAGTTATATAAATACACGACAAACTGGCAATGAAATTATCAGTGAAGGCATGCGACCCCGCTTACGACAGGCAAAGTGAGGAAGGGATTGCATGGTGGGGGATGCTACTCGACCGAAAAAATATAGTTGATTGGAAAGAGTTGGCTAAACCATTTGCTAAGCTACTTGACTAAAAATGATCGGTGTTCGCACTTGTTTAGCTACTAATCTACTTACCAACTCGACTAAATTGCTCGGCCAGTGTGAACAAGGCTTAATTCACAGTGCACGGAGAACCAAAAAAAACAAAAAACAAAAGTGTATATGTCGCATCCATATCGAGTAATTGTCCACTTCACGAAATGGAGGTCCATTTCACGAAATGGCTCCACTTGCCGTAACTTCAAAAAATTTCGACATCTGAACAAAAAAATTGTCTATTTCTTGAAAAGGAAATCGTGTTTGTCCTGTTGCTGAAATCAAGTTTTCTTACTGCAAGTGGATGCACAAGATTATCCTTTTCGTGAAATGAATGAGTGAGGAATCTCAGATGCTGCAACAAGTTTTGTTTTATTTAAAAAGGTTATTTTATTGAGCACTCAAAAACGCGCTAAAAAATGATGTTGTGCATCCACTTGCAGTAAGGAAGCTTGATTTCAGCAACTGGACAAACGCTATTTCCTTTTCAAGAAATGGACATTTTTTTTGTCCAGATGTCGTAATTTTTTGAAATAACGGCATGCGGAGCCACTTCGTGAAATGGACATCCATTTCATGAAGTGGATAATTTCGCCAAGTCGATGCGACATATACATTCCTGAATGAGGACGAAGGTGGGCGACGTCTGATGAGTGACGGCCGACGATCAAATACTCAAGAAATCACATATGACGAAAAATCGTTCAAAACATATCACTTTCCACGAGAATAGAAAAACCAACACCAATGTCATCAAAGAGAAGTAACATGTAAAGCCAAGACAGTATTTGAATTGAATTGAACTGATGATAACAATTGCTCGAACTAAAATTGTAGCTCGTCCCCATGAGTAGGTTTCTCGGGAACATTGGGGAGAGGGTCATGCCAGCTCGCGGTTTTGCTGGTTTGCAATTAATTTGTTTTCTTTCTTATTTCGTGAAAGTTTCCCGCCCGTCAGAACTTGTCGGGTGGTCGAATTATATTTCATTCTGAAACTTCACTTCCTAGCGTCTAGCGAAGTTGCTTTAAAAAAATTGAGCGATGTTCGTTCTACGCTGCTTTAATTTTATATTTTATTTTCTTATTGCTGTAAATACAGGGTGTTTCAGGAGGAATGATCAGGACTTTAACCAGGCGTAGTACTAACGAGGACGAACCAAAATCATCATGTGAACATAGGGTCGCAAATGCTTCATTTCGGAGTTACAGGTATTTTTGTCATTTTTCGGCCAAACGCGTTCTTTTCGTCAATAATCATTTCTAGCGTCCTAGCCATTCGTAACAGAACAATACCGATTACATTTCTGAAAATAGCAGACATTTTGGGTTTATGAAACGCTGTTGCAACTAACCGAACTAATGTTTCAAGTATTTTCTTTTATTTCTTGAAAAAGCGAAAAAGTGCAAATTTTATTTTTACCGTTTCCTTCAAAGACGAATCTTCCGAAGTCTTCGGTGGTAAAGGTACGGTTAAATTATTGGAAAAACATGCCAGTGTTGTAAGCTACAAAATGGCTTTTTAAATTTTAAAATCAACGCATTTTTGACTGAGATACCACAGCGAACGTACAGAAATTCCTGGTCAGATCGTCAAATTGAGCCACATTTCACCCAGCATTAAACATTGAAAACAGCTATTTCCGCGTCTATCTTTGATTGTGCTCACAGAAATAATTTCATAAAACGAATACCTCATGTTTTTGCTGAATAATTAATTTGTCCTCTCCTCCCCCGCCCATCACCTACACCTCAACAGTAACCAAAATCTTCCCGAAATGATAGAAAATGTGTAATTTACCCATCATAATACATCATGTTATTTTGTCAAATTATGACTCCTTCCCATCCCTCCTCCTCACTTACCCATTCAGCGTATCCAAATTCTCACCAAAATGCGATCGGAAAGTTGTACTTAGGTTGATGGGTAGTTGAGGCCGATGCTGTACTTTAATAGGAGGGGCAGGGGGAGTTATTTTCGAACTAAATAACATTACAGCGTATCACACAAAAGCATTGACGCGGAAACAACTGTTTTTTTGTTTTGTTTTTTTTGTAGTTGCAATATGCCTTAATTTGACGATCTGACCAGGAATTTCTGAACGTTCGCTGTGGTATCTCAGTCAAAAATGCGTCGATTTTAAAATTTAAAAAGCCATTTTGTAGCTTACATCACTGGCATGTTTTTCCAATAATTTAACCGTGCCTTTACCACCGAAGACTTCGGAAGATTCGTCTTTGAAGGAAACGGTAAAAATCAAATTTGCACTTTTTCGCTTTTTCAAGAAATAAAAGAAAATATTTGAAACATTAGTTCGGTTAGCTGCAACAGCGTTTCATAAACCCAAAATGTCTGCTATTTTCAGAAATGTAATCGGTATTGTTCTGTTACGAATGGCTAGGACGCTAGAAATGATTATTGACGAAAAGAACGCGATTGGCCGAAAAATGACAAAAATACCTAACTCGGAAATGAAGCGTTTGCGACCCTATGTTCATATGGTGATTTTGGTTCGTCCTCGTTAGTACTACGACTGGTTAAAGTCCTGATCATTCCTCCTGAAACACCATGTATTGCGGTAATTATAATACAAACAAATAATTCCTAGATAGTGTTTTTCCGAAACATCCAGGTGGTAAAGCCCAAATCGCGCAAACGTTGATAAAACGAGGAACCTTCTTTCGTTTTTCATTTGAGACAAATATTATTCACTAATCTGAAAGAAGAAAAAAGAGGCCGACACCAGAAAAGTCGACCCGTAGGTATTTGCAGCGATTTTTCCTCAATTTTAGCCGTTAAAGAGCGTTTTCTGCTACTTCTGCAGTGAATTAGCATCTATTCTCTTTTTTTTTTTAATGCGAATTGTGCAATATTAGGCGAATTTTCACATGATATTTCAGTTGTGAATTTACCATTTTTGCCCAATTTTAACCCTAATTAGCGTTGTTTTTGTCAATATTAGCCACGATTTTTTTTTCACTTGTGCAGCCTTGAATTAGTAGCTTGTTTTCTCAATTTTTAGCCGTGGGCTACACTAAAAACAACACTTTTGCGTTGACTTTTACATTTTATCCGTAGAATGGCCTCCACAGACAGTGAATCAGCGATTTTTTTCACAAATGTGGCCTGGATGTTCGATCGTGAGACCACACGAATCAGCGGTTTATCGCAGTTTTTTCAAAGTTTTTGCCGCGTCTGCAAGTTACACATGGACGATCAGCACATTAGTGCGCTCAAGGACCTAACAAAACAGGGGACGGTGTATTTTCTCTATTTAAGCCGCGAATTTTCTAAAATTTGAACCATCAGAATCTCGGGGGCTCAATCGAATATTCAGACCACACTCTTTGCTGATATCACTTATTGCAACGTTAGGAGAGACTGAAATTCGTAGAAAGAAGCCAAATTGCTGTCCATTCGTCCAACCTCTTTACTTACCTACCTATATCCATGAATATAATATCTAAAAATTCTCATTTTTCCGTATTTAAGCTTTTCAGGCCCGGGGCAGCCCACCCCCCTCGTCATAGGCCCAGGCCCACCACTGCAGGGGACCTCGGTCATTCATTTATGTGTGGAGTCTCAACCTCGCTCCTTCTTCAAAATATTAACAACTTCATCCCGGGCCTGTCTCCACTAAAATGTACTCGCCTCGAAAACAACAACAACAGCAAGGGTGAACTAGTGCGCTTTCCATTTTTTCTGAAGCATCGCCTGCCCCTTTTCATGCCTTGATGTTTCCATTATGTCATCTTCATCATCATCATGACCGTCGTCATGTATTACTTTCTATTTATAGAGCTCTTCACGTTCGTAAATTACCAAGAATGAAAAACACCGGTGGAGTTCGTTGAGTGGTTCTTCTTTGGAGGATGAAATATATAAAAACACGCCAAAAACAGCCACTTGACATCATATTTTATTATTTCTATACCGTCTTTAGTAATGTTTAGTTCTCTTCTTAAAATGAGTAATTCTTCTTCCACTTCAAGCACGGTGTTTCTCCATGGTATTGTTGATTTAAAACCCCGCGTTCTCCGCCACCTTTGCTGAATAAATAGATGCGTTTCATTTGTTATACACGAAGGTTTTAGTAAACACAGCCGACTAAATAATTAAAATATACGCTCGTAATTAATACGAAGAGACGCTATCATCGATATTACTTACGGGAGGGCATCAACCAACCGAGTTAGAGTTACCTAACCCTTATAACAATCCCCGCCCGTGAGCTATACCTTTGGGTTTGAGTTCGGTTAATTGCCTTGAAAATGTATCCTTTCTCTACCTTCTCTCCAATTAGAGACGACGAGGAAATTTTCTCCGCCTTTATACGGAGGGAAAATTGTTTAGTTTAGGGCGCTTTTTATTTCACTTTGGTAGACGCGGCTCGTAACAGGCTCACATAATGTTGTCACGTTGCTCATAATTTATTTTCCCTTTTCATTATTTTGAATTCTAATGAATTCCGTTAAAGAGCGATGAAAGAGTCTCAAATCCGTCGCCCTTCGTCATCATCACTGTCTTCAAGATGATGAGTGAAGGGGGTGGGGCGTGACAGGAAAGGGCCCGCTCCATTCAATTATTACCGACAAAAAAAAAAATAAAATAAAAACAATAAGGCGAAAGATTGGCATCGAACGTTGGGTTGTAAAGAGAAAGAGGAGAGTGAGGGGGGGGGGTTGAAGGTTTTAAAAATGAGACGCACAGTCGAGGCTGTTCCCCGTCGTCGTCGCGTTGGATGGGTCGGGTGATTGGCACAAAATAGAGGGTAAGGGGGAAGAAGAAAAGTAATTCAAACGTCAGAAATGAATGGGCCGCAAAAATATCAACTCGGTGGCTACTTTACTGCTGCCAGCTTGGTAGTCGTAGTGGTGAGGGGGTCGCGGGCAGTTGTGGAGCTACAGGGGCAGACTTTTTCAAATAACAAGGACTATGGATTTTGTTTTTTCTTCTCACTCTCTCTCTACTTTCCCTTTTTTCGTCTTTCCGTAGTTAAGTTTTTGTTGGCTGCTGAAGGAACTCTGTGGGGCTGTCTTCAAGCTGATAGGAATTGTTTTTTTTTCTTCATCGTATATCCGAGACTCACTCCAAGTGTTTACATTCCGTTCAAATAAATTTATTCCCAGTGACTTGAAAATAATTAACTGCCCTTATAAAGGGTCATTCATGGGTATATTTCCTTTTTATTGCTCCCCTGGATAGTAAACACTAATTAGTACTCAACGACTGATCCTTTACAACTAAACACGATTCTTAATTAAGACAGCCCCCCTTCGTTCATTGATTAATTATCATTATTATAATAGGAATAATGGTAGGGGTGTTCAATATTTTCATCGTCAATAAAGGGCTGTAGAGCCGACGGCTTAATTCAATGATAAACTTCTAATTCAATCCAAAGGACTTGAAACAATGAGATTTCCAGCAAGTATAATCGAGAGACAAAGGTCTAGAGGTGGCCTATCCTCTTAAATACAATATTCCAATTTTATAACTTAATAATCGATTTCTCAATAAGTTGGTTTGAATGCGGTTAAGTCGGGTAACGCTCGAAGCCGGCTTGTTCTCTGTGAAAGTTTACGTGGGACTCCCCCCCCCCTCCGCCAAAAAGGACCCAAATTGGTTTTAGGGTCTGAATCAACATTCTCCAGGCATGTTGCCGGTGTACGGACTGCAGGGATTGAGTAAACTCGTCAGCACTAGAGCCAACTTTGTGAATCCCGGGCTACAAACCGCGTATAGGAAGAAGTCGCCACACGCCTGGAGCTGACTTTGGCTGTTTCGACCCCCCCCCCTCACCAACACTTAAAATTTCTCAATAATTCGCGGCTAAAATATGAAAAAACAATCATTCGCCGATAAAATTGAGTAAAAGCGGGGTAATTCGCGACTAAAATGGTAAAAAAAAAAACGATTCATGGCTAAAACAGACAAAAATGACGAATTCAAATTCAAAACAGAGTGCGATTTTGCGACAAAAATAAAAAACAAGCGCTCATTCGCCGCTAAAAAACAAAAACAAAAAAAAACGGAGAAAAAAAGCTGATTCATGGTTGAAAGCGAAGAAAGTCGCAAATTTGCACTCAAACCTGAATAAAAACACCGATTTACGGCTTAAAATGAGAAAAAACTCTCGTTATCCGCTATAATCCGTAAAATGGAGCAAAAGAGATCATTCATAGCTAAAATTGAGAAACAACGCTAATTCGCAGGCTAAAAGAAACTGAAAATTGCTAATTCATGGCTAAACGTGACAAATATAGTGCTATTTCATTCGCCAATTAGCGCTTATGCACGTTTTTAGTCACAAAGTTGCCTTTGGAAGCCACGAATTAGTTGACGTCGGGTGATTAACACCGCAAAAAATTAATTAGGCAAGTCGCCCACTCCTAGGGAAAATTTTTTTGAGAGATCCCTACGCAAAAAAAAGGGAGCCCTCCAGGTGGGGGAAAAGTCGGAAAGGGAACCACCCACCACCCACCGGTCAACCCACTGAGCCACCCGAGCGGGTGGGAGTGGGCGGAAACCACCCACGTCATAAGTGTTAACAAATCTGAGGGGGTTTTGTTGTATCTGAATCGGAATCTCATAATTGAGAGTTCTGAGACTGATGTTATAAATGAATGTAATTCTATTCGTGCGTCTTTTAGGTTCAGGGGCGCGAGAACTTCGATTTTGGCGATATACAGATCCCCTACTCGGGATGTTCATGGCTTTTTGACCTCTCTTGACAAATATTATTCTGAACACCCCTTGGGATCCAAATCTGTTGTCTGTGGTGATATGAATATTGACATTTCATCGAGATCTTCTAGTTCAGAGGGCTACCAGGATATTTTAGCTAAGTCTGGGGCCATCTCCTATATTAATAATTTCACTAGGTCGGTTCGGTGCTCCAATTCATGTATTGACCACATCTATGTCACCGGATCATTAGTTGAGAATAGTTTGGGGATGATTTATGATGGGGAGATATCTGACCACAGTATGGCTCTGGCCTCTCTTTCGTTTGGTGTTGCTGAAGCTGAGGGTGATATTGGGAAGAGGAGGGATTTTCCTGGTAAGGCAGTTATATGTTTCAAGTCCCTTCGCGAAAGACTCAGCATTGAAACTGGGACGCGGTTTTTGCAAGTCATGATGTGGATGAGTCAGTTGATGCATTTCTTGAAGTTTTGAGCGGCCATGTGCAGGCGAGTTCGTCTCTCAAATTAAACAAAGCTATTGGAAGGTTCGCTAAGCTGAAATCATGGATGACCAATGGAATAATTTTGTCTATTAGAAAAAGGGATAAACTGCGGCTAAAAGTAAAAAATCAGCCCTATAATGCTGAATTGAAGGAATTTTATATCAAGTACAGGAACCTTTTGAATTTGCTCATAAAGAACGCCAAGTTTATTCACTACTCTGAGTTGATGGCAAAGGCTGGTGGTGATTCGAAATCTATGTGGCGTATTAGTAAGACAGTGTCGAACACCTTGCAAGAATCTCACTCGACTTGTATTACGTTGAAGGAGGAAAGTGAATCCATTTCGGATAGTAAATTGGTAGCAGAAAAATTTAATGAGTATTTTGTTAAAGTTGGATTTGATATACAAAAGGATATTACATCACCCAGCCCTGATGAAATCGAAGTGTTGAAGAGTAAATTGATTAGTGATCCTGTATGCCGCAGCTCTCTTTTTATGGCCCCGGTTGAGCATTCCGAAATTGAAAACTATCTCCTGAAGCTGAAAAAACATACTACTTATAATATTGGTATTGTTACTAATGAAGTCCTAATTTCAGCAGCGAATCATATCAGCCTGCCCCTGTCCCACATATTCAATTTGGTTTTCTGTCATGGCCACTTTCCGTCTAGTTTCAAGAGTTCTTGCGTTGTTCCTTTGTTTAAAGGAGGAGATAAGTCGTCAATGAGTGATTATCGGCCAATAGCTCTCTCTCTTTCATTAGCTAAGATTCTAGAGAAATGCATCTAGTCCAGGTTAACGGCTTTTTTAAGCCAGAATAATATTATTTCCAATAATCAATTTGGTTTTCAAAGTGGACGAGGCACTCAGGATGCACTATTCGCCCTCAGCTCGCAAATTTAATCCAAGATTGATGAAGGTCAAAAAGTTATTGGAGTTTTTATGGATATAAAGAAGGCCTTCGATTCTGTGCATCATGGTATTTTATTGGAAAGGTTGTGGAAATAATATGGGATTCGGGGTACCACACTAAATTTGTTTAGCTCTTATTTAGTTGGGCGGACACAGAAGGTTAGGGTGGGGGAGTCTATGAGTGACGTTCGTCTGGTTTGTGCTGGAGTTCCCCAGGGTACAGTTTTGGGACCAGTCCTATTTTTGTTATACAAGGTGTTTCTAAACGGCTGCGAAAAAAAAAAAATTGGGTGAAAGTAGACCTCATTTGCAATCGAAAACACTATGTACAACATTGTCCGAAAATCAATAGTTTCAGAGATATGATTTTTCAAACGTTTTATAAGGCATGTCTCAATTTCTGGAACTAAGTGCAAGTTTACCGCTTTCCAATGAACTTTTGGCGTCTTTCGATGGCTGATTCAAAAAGAGTACATTTTTTCTTGGGGTTCAAGCAGTTTTCGAAAAAATCGATTCGTTTTTGCGGCCGGTACAGCGGCTCAAAGTTGAGCACACGAGGGATTTTGATTTTTTCATGCGAATTCAACCCCCACTTTTTGCTACTAGATCATAGCACAGGACAGCCCGATTTTGAGGAAAACTTCTTCGATATGTCCTCTTTAAAATAACCAATTCAAGTTGTCACGTTACCACTAGACTTTTCTTCAGAAATCATCTTTTCCTTAAAAAAAAGACCGTTTTTCCGCTTCAAATCCACTAATTTTTGACTTCTGTGTAATGTAACTATGGCATGATTCTTAGTGGCGTATTCAACTTTTTCATGCTTGGCATCAACGAAAACTCGGATCGTCGATAGAGGGGCGTTAATTAAGTAAAAAAATGAACTGGAAAAAAGGAAATGGAAAGGTTTAATCACGGAATCTGAAACTTTCATCATGGAAGCAGGTGTTCAAAGTGTCTGTGACTGTCGTATTCTTGAAAACAATCTGCGGTCATTACGGATTTCATCGCAAGCGACTATGATCCGATTTGTCAGTTCTTCGGCGCAGTTGACAACTGGACCTCGGTATACTTTGGATTTGACGTAACCCCAGATACAAAAATCAAGAGGAGTGAGATCAGGCGATCGTGGAGGCCACGGCTGGACCCCGCCTCTTCCGATCCAGCGCCCTTCGTACGTCTCATTCAAGTGCTCCCGAACTGCCCTAGAAAAATGGGGAGGAGCGCCGTCGTGCATGAACCACATGCGTAATCGTGTGTGAAGTGAGACATCTTGGAGGAGAAGCGGCAACTCGTCAGTGAGGAAGCCAAGATACGCTTCACCGGTAAATCTAGGTGGCAGAAAATGTGGCCCGACCAGATTGTCTCCAACGATCCCAACCCATACATTAAAAGAGAATTTTTGTTGATGTCGAGCTTCGAGGCGAGCATGCGGATTCTCAAGAGACCACACGTGATTGTTTTTAAAATTAACGAGTGGCTCCTTCGAAAAACAAGCTTCGTCGGTAAACATTATTGAGCCAAGAAAGCCAGGGTCATCCCTCTCTTGCTGGAGCATCCATTGAACGAATTGTAGGCGCCGAGGAAAGTCAATAGGTAGAAGGGCCTGAACCTTCTGAATATGGTACGGATGGTATTGCTGTTCATGAATGACTCGCCAGACGTTGCAGTGGGAAATGTTTAAGTCACGGCCAATCTCTCTCGTACTTAACGACGGATCTTCTTCCACTCTGTTGATAATTTCTTCCTCCATCGCGGGATCCATCGTCCTTGGGCGGCCTGTATCGTTCGACGAGCTATTGAACTTACCTATTAAAAAAATCATTGGTAATAATGACCAATAACAAACCTGACTAACCACTTAAATTACCAATTTCAAGCAATCTCTAGTGTATTCGCGCGAATGTAGTGTGGTGTGGAGTTACACGGTTCGGATATTTTTCGGCATAAATGCGCACGGCTCTTAAAGAGTTGCAATCCGCGAGCCCATAAACGAGGTGCATGTCGGCCATCTCGTGAAATGAGTATCGAAACATTTTATAAAATGAACAAAGAAATTACAAATGAAGTTGTGCAGAAAACGCAAAGAGAACAAAGGTACAAAGGTAGGAGAAGAGGTACAAAGGCTATCACAAAATCTAATGTAATTAAATGTTCTACAACAAGAAAAATCCACTAAAACCAGAAATTCGAAGCACGAGCTGAACGTAGTAATAAGGTATACCTCACACCTGTGAGGTAATGATCACCTGATCATTATGGAGTTAAAGGAAATCTAAATGGATAAGACTTCCAAGATTCGGAATCGAAGTGAAACGCACAGCTAATGACGATGCCATCAGCCCTAACGGGGTGCTTGTCGACAGCTTAACGACAACTAGCTCGTGAAATTAAGGAAATAAATTTGTTCTGTTTAAGTGAAAATGAGGTTTTCGTTGATGCCAAGCATGAAAAAGTTGAATACGCCACTACAAATTACGCCGTAGTTACATTAGACACAAGTAAAAAATTAGTGGTTTTGAAGCGGAAAAACGTTTTTTTTTAAAGGAAAACATGATTTCTGAAGAAAAGTCTAGTGGTAACCCGACAACTTGAATAGGTTATTTTAAAGAGGACATATGGAAGAAGTTTTCCTTAAAATCGGGCTGTCCTGTGGCATAATCTAGTAGCGAATTCACATAAAAAAATCAAAATCCCTCGTGTGCTCAACTTTGAGCCACTGTACCGGCCGCAAAAACGAATCAATTTTTTCGAAAACTACTTGTATCCCAAGAAAAAAATGTGCTCTTTCCGAATCAGCCATCAAAAGATGCAAAATGTTTATTGGAAATCGGCGATCTTGCACTTAGTTCAAAAAGGTGAGACATGCCTTATAAAACGTTTGAAAAATCATATCTCTGAAACTATTGATTTTCGGACATTGTTGTACATAGTGTTTTCGATTGCAAATGATGTCTACTTTCACCCAATTTTTTTTCGCAGTCGTTCAGAAACACCCTGTATATAAATGAGTTGATGAATATAGACGTTCAGGGCAGAGTATTCGGATTCGCTGATGATACTGCGATGATATTCTCGGGCACTGATTACAGTTAGTTGGTCCCTCGAATTAATGCTGATCTCCTATTGATAAAGCAGTGGTTCAGTAAAAGTTTATTGTGTCTGAATGTCTTGAAAACGTCGGTCATTAGGTTTTCGTTAACTCCTGAGGCTCCAGCCCTGACCACTCCGATTGTTATTCATGGTGATGGCTGTTTGAGTGCGTCGGGTACGCTCTGTCGATGTGGTTCTCTGCCTTTTCTTCATTCGTGCAAATATTTAGGTGTACATTTCGATCACAATATGAAATTCAAATCTCACATTTCCTTGTTGACGAAGAGACTGCGTAAATTATTCCATCCGTTTAAGATTTTAGGTAAGATCCTTGATGACAGGCTGCGTAAGATCGTTGGCCCAGTCTGTTGTGCGTTATGGGTTGGAAGCCTGGGGTGCTGCGAGTAGTTCCTGTTTTAAGCCTCTGCAGGTAGTCCTGAATGGCTTGCTCACAGTTTTGCACCGGAAGCCCCTGAGATATTCGACATCAACCCTTTACAAAGAACTGGGCTTATTGAATATAAAAAAAACTATTTACTCTGCAAGCGTGTGTCATGGTCTTTAAAACAGGTATTAATTTAGAGCACGTTCCCTGCAGGGCCCATCTAAGGTCGGCTTCGAGGTCCAACCTGCGATTACCTAGGGCTAATACCGAATTCTTTAAACGTACTGCTTATATGAAGGCACTTAGCTTTTTCTACTTTTGTAATATAAGCATTCACATTTTCCCCTCTTTAAATAAATTTAAGTATTTTATTGCTCGTCTACTACTTTCTGTATGAACTCTTTATGGTTACGCCTTTTATGGCTTATCAGGATTTTCAAGCTCATTGCTCTGTTTAGAATTCTTTCCCTTGTTATATCATGTATATTTGATAGTGATATTTCTATTTATTCTTTCACTATTTATTATTTCATATATTTATTAATGTTAGTACTGTTATTATCAGTCGCGAATGAGAGCTTGAAGTGTCAACACCTTGTTTATTCTGTTGTCCTGTGACTTGTAAAAATGTCGAAGTGCAAAGTCTGTGAACGTGATTGTGATGTAGGTGTTGCTGTTACCTGCTCGCAATGTCATGGTTTGCTGCATATTTCATGTGCTGGATTAACAGAAACAAATTTTAAAAAAATGTCGGTGGAAACGAAGCAAAAATGGAAATGTTCCTTGTGTAAATCGCCGAGTGGACTTTCCGCGGATGAAATGAAAGAAATGTTTTTATTAATTAAAAGCATTAAACGGGACATGGATGAAGCTGGAGGTTTAAAAAGTTTGGTGAGTGAATTTAATAAATTAAAAGATTCGGTGGACTTTATGAGTGAAAAATTTGACTCGTATGAAAAAGAATTTCGATGTTTGCAAGAAAGTGTCAAGAAATATGATAAAAAGGTAATGGACTATGAAGTACGAGTTTCTGACCTTCAAGGTAGGGTCGACTATCTTGAACAACAGGCCTTACGCTGCAATATAGAAATTAAAGGAGTTCCTGGGACCAACAATGAATCTCTTACGCAAGTGGTTGATAAGATTTGCCAAGTGTTGAACATTTCTGTCAAAGTTACTGAAGCATTCCGGGTTGGCAACTCGGTGAATAAGGGAAATGAAAGACGCATTATTGCTAAGCTTGCATCGGAGAGCGATAAAATGATAATTGTTAGAGAAGCGAAGAAAGCAAAGTTGAATGCGAAGTCTATTCATGCTCAATGGTCGGAGTCTCCTATTTATGTTAATGACCATTTAACATTTAATATGAAAAGACTATTTTTCAAAGCTAAGTCATTTGCTCGTGAAAATAATTATGAATTTGTCTGGATTCGAGATTGTAAAGTTTTTTTGCGGAAAAAGAATGGAGAGAGGAGGATCCTAGTGAAATGTGATGATGATTTAGGTCAATTAAAGTAGTTGTGTTTTTTTTTTTTTTTTTTTTTTTTTCCTGTATTCTGTGTGTAATCTATTATGGTTGAGTTCCATAATACTATTTTTGATGGTATGGATAATTGTAATAGAGTTAGTACATTCAATTGTTCCGCAGGAGGAGATTGTGACTTTTTTTTCAAGGACTTTGAAGGTCTGCGTTTATGTTGCGTTAACATAAGAAGTTTAAAGCGTAATTTAGATGAGTTCAAAGTATTTTTGGCTTCCTATAATTTTCAGTTCCACTTGATTGTTTTAACTGAAACTTGGAATTATGAAGGAAATAAATTTGGTTTGGTTGGCTACAAGGAATTTATTAATCGTATTTGTGTAAATAAATCAGAAGGTGCATGTATTACTTTTTGTTAGAGAGGATTTGGACGTTTTTATTTGTGCTTGTGATGTAATGGAACACTGTAATTCTATCTTTTTAAAGTTTAAATTTAATGAAACTATGTATTCTTTAACCGCCGTATATAGATCCCCGGCTAGGAGTGAAATTGGTTTTTTGTATGAGCTTGAAAAGCACTTGTATTATTTTTCTGACTGTAAGGTGTATATTGTGACTGGAGATTTAAATTGTGATATACTTAAGGAGAGTAAATTTTCGAATGATTATTGTAATATTATGGCTAAGGCTGGGTTTATTTCAGTTATTAATAAATATACAAGGGAGGTAAACTTGACGAAATCATGTATTGACCACATATTTATAAAAGGTATTGATACTGAAAGGAGTGCTGGATTAGTTTATAAGTTAGATTTAACTGATCATTTTATGGTAATGAGTAAAGTTGTTGCTAGAAATACTAATAATAATGATAAAGGATGTACAACTGATTGTTTGGGTACTATTAGTAAGAAGAGTGTGAACTTTGTTCAATTAGAACATCATTTAAAGAATGAAAAGTGGGAGAATGTGTATAATTCTAGTAGTGTGAACTTGGCCTTGGATAGTTTTCTAGTGGTTATGCAAAATTATATTGAGGGTTGTCAAGTGACTAGTGTTTGTAAAGTTCCTAGTAAGTTCAAAAAACTTACACCTTGGATTTCTAAAGGCATAATTATTTCAATTCGGAAAAGAGATAAAATGAGGAAAAAATTGTTTTCGGAGCCGTTCAATGTTGAGTTGAAATCCTTTTATTCCAGTTATAAAAAAAGACTATCTTCACTTATTTGGAAAGCTAAAATCTTGTATTATTCTAACAAAATTAATTCTACTAGAGGGAATAATAAGGAAACGTGGAATATAATTAAGGAAGTTGCCAATCTAAACAAAACTAATTCAAATATTTGTGAAATGCTTGATGCCAGTGGTGTATCTATTGCTAGTGACAAAGAAATTGCTGATTTGTTTAATTGTTATTTCTCTGAGGTTGGGGTGAAATGTAAGCTTAACATTGATACGCCTTGTTTTAATAGTGTTGCAAGGCTGAAAGATAGGTCACCAAGTTTTTTTGTAAGGGATAGTGTATATTTAGACCCAGTTTCGGATGTAGAGGTGCGAAATTTTGTTATGAGAATTAAAGACCGATCAAGTTTTTATATTGGTGACTTGACTAACATTATTCTTTAAAAAATGGTCTTGTTTGTGTGTGCTCCACTGGCTCACATCTTTAATTTGGCTTTTAGTACTGGCATATTTCCATGTAAGCTAAAGGAAACTTTGATTGTGCCGTTGCTTAAGGGTGGAGATAGTAGGCAATGTGGGAACTACAGGCCTATATCACTAACAGTATCTATTGCAAAAATTTTAGAAAAATGTGTAAAGGTTAGGCTTCTCAATTTCCTAGAGAAGCATAGTGTTCTATCTAAGAATCAATTTGGTTTAGAGCTGGGCTTAGTACTGAGCACGCTTTGTTTGAATTACATAATTTAATTGTTAATCGATTAGACAAGGGTAAGTGAGTTGTTGCAATTTTTTTAGACGTTCGTAAGGCCTTCGATTCTGTTGATCATAAATTGTTACTCTCTAAAATTTTTGGTATAGGTATTAGAGGAAAAACGTATGATTTGATTGCGTCGTATCTTAAGAATCGTGTATGTAGAACAAGGGTAAATAATGATTTGAGTTCTCAACTGGTGGTCAACTATGGTGTGCCGCAAGGGTCTGTACTTGGGCCAATCCTTTTCCTCTTATTTGTTAATGATCTTCTTAACTTAAATCTCCAAGGCAGAATTATTGGTTTCGCGGATGATACTGCTATGGTTTTCTGGGGTGATAATGTTAAAGATGTTTGTAAATTGGCGAGTTCTGAATTTGGAATTGTTAAAACATGGTTTGATAGTAATTTGTTGTGCATAAATTTAGATAAAACGGCAGTTGTAAATTTTTCACTAAAAAAAATTAGACACCAAATTGATGGCCTTAGGATTCATAATAATAATTGTAGTAGCTTAACTTGTGTTGTCAGCTCAATGGATTGTAATTGTCGAAAGTTGGATTTTGTTAAGCAGCATAAGTACTTGGGTATATTAATTGATTATAGACTTAAATTCAAGGAACATATCTTGTGCTTAGTGAGTAGAGTTAGAAAGCTGTTTTATGTGTTTAAAATTTTAAGGGAAATTCTAACGTTTGATCTACTTAGAACTGTGTATTTTGCTTTAGTTAATTCGTTGTTGAATTACGGAGTTTCGATGTGGGGCAGTACATGTAGTACACGCTTAAAACCTCTTCAAACAGTTCAAAATATTGTTATTAAAGTATTACTTAAGAAAACCCCGGTATATCCAAGTTTGCGATTGTATGAAGAGTTCAATGTACTTAAATTAAAGCAAATACATTTGTTTAGTTCTTGTGTACGTGTTTATAGTTCTAAACTTTGTTCTACGATTGAGGTCTCAAATAGAAGAACTAGAAATACTACTGATATTGTGTTACCTTTTTTCAGAACTGAGACATTTAGAAAAGCGTCTTTTTATACAGCTGTCAAGTTCTTTTATGATAATAAAATTAATCTTAATAATTGGCATTCGATTGAAATCTTTAAGAAACACATTTTAAATATTATTCAAAATTTGTAGGAAATTTTCTTTATGTTTTGCTGTACTTTGTTTACTATTAGTTTTGCTTTGCTATTGTTTACTATTATTAATTTGTTTCATATTATGATAGTTTGAGTATTGTTGAATTCATGGCATTGTTGTTTTGTTTTTTTGTTTGACTTGGTGTTGTAAATATTATTGATATATATAGGCTCTGCTCCTTAACACAGGACTCAGTTCTTTTTTAGGAGCAGGCAAGTTTTGAAAAAGGAGTTACTTTCTTTATATGTTTTGTATTTCGCCATAAATAAATAAATAAATAAATAAAATTATTGTTAACCTGTTTTCAATTCCTTATTAGTTAGAAGGACTCAGGCGTAGTTGGCGGCTCGGCTCGATACCACAAGTCTCGACTTATTATCGAGCCGGATTTGTGTACTTATTCAATATTATACCATGTGATAAAATGCTATATTCAAATTAAATAAATAAGTAAATAAATAACCCGAGCGCCGGTACTCGAAAAATCACTTCAAGTCGAGAAGTCAAACGGGAAACACCCCAGTAACTTGGACCAGATCTTCAGCCTGCGAACGGGTTACTCGACTGGGAAACAGTACGACCCTCCAGCGGCTTCAACGACTGGGAACTCCAGGACCCACGACGATCCGGAAGTACTACAGCGACGACGCAGTCTTCCCGAAGCGAAGGATCGCTCACCAAAAATCACGGGACAACGTCCAGCAGTCAATTGAGACGACTCTTGACCGCTCGTGACGTCACACCCTACCAAGGCATCAACGGGGAAAGCCTATTGGGAACTTTTCCGGCCCCTCAGTGATTCGATCCCGGCCTCTTACCCCGTTTTTTTTTTTTTTTTTTTTTTTTTTTTTTCGCGACCAGTGGTGTGGATAACCTTACGGGAACCTTCCAAGCTCTACTCCGTTGAGAAGACTCCGGACGCTTGTTGAAGTGGACACCCTATTGTGGATTAAACCGCCCCTGGGTCAAATCGTCATAAACCTGACGCATAGCCCTATCGAGTAATGACTAAACGTTTTAAAGAATATTTATGTAACTCGATTTTATTAGAATGTGTAGAACTGAATGAACAGATTTTTTTGTTTTCATGTAGCGGGGGGTAATAAAAAATTAAAATTGTGACGCCACATTAGCCCCCTACGGAGACTGGAAGTCCGGGAGGTGATGAAAAACGAACGTGCTTCTTCGGAGGGGAGATACGCGTTGAAGACATTTCAACGTCAATCGAAGAGATGTTGGGCGGAGAGAGTATGTAGGCAGGCTTGACGCGACTTTGTCCCGAATCCTCGGATGACTAAGCCCCATAATGAACTTATCCCACAGAACGACGTCCAACTCGGTTCCGAACGAACACAACGCAGCCGAGGATCGTAAGCGTGCCGAAAATC
>CM075941.1:3716969-3739122 GCA_038030265.1 Corythucha ciliata | reverse complement strand
TTCGAAATACGCTCCTTGTCCACATTGCCTCGGGTATTTAAAAAAAAAAAAAAAACAGCTGTAAGTATCGTCACGGGAACAAAACTTGTCCGTCATCTGGTATCACAAGTACTACGCCGACCTCCCATCGAATGTACTTGTCTGAAAGTGCCGCCCTCATATCGTCACTCTTAAATCCTAGTTATAACTCGGAGTTTAATGATGAAATTATGTGCAATTTATTATTCGACGACATAAGGTTCATTGTTAGAAGGGACGTCACCATTCAAAAGCTGGGTTTGTCGCTTTACGTAGAGTACGGGAATAATCAAGCATACTCTATAAGACAATATGAGACAGCTTGCGAGGTTAGTTGCCATATTAAGAGAAAAATCGGGTGAAAATGAAGCCATGTTGGGGGACTTCATTCGGCCCGATAAATGGAAGGGTATTTCAGGAAGCTGTAGTAGATAAGGACTTTATGTTGGGCCTCCTGAATGGCAAAAACTGGCAGTTACTTCCTACATACTGCACGATGGCTCTTGATATAAGAAATAGATTATATTGAGTCAGTAAATATCTAATTGTAAGTATGTATTTATTTTCGGTTTATTGGTTCTACATCTATGATATTTGGACTAGTCTAAGACCTATCTGTGATAATACATGGTCATCACGTTTCTGTTGAAATCCCCGAAATCACCAAGCACGATTTATTGAAAAAGAGAAGTATGTAAAGCGATCTTAGCTGTGCTATTTATTGTTCAATTTGTATGACATCTATAGGTAAATGTGTGTAAGTTATTCAATTATAATTATCTGCCGTTGTATTGTTGTTTTGCCTGTTTTACAGTTGCCTGCCTGTGCCCGTTATTACTGCCGTGTTATTGTTGTTTATCCGTTCTTGTTATGTGATTATATGTATTCAAATGATTTATTATTCGTTAAATTATTATATTATATATTTGGAGTGAAAAATGGAAATGGAATATCGGGCAGTACAATAGAAAAACTAGGACTCCTCGGATAGCCTTGGCCATTGAAAATGTCTTGAAGAAAAAATTGGAAGAGGATACTGAGTTAGGAAGCTGTACATATATACTATAATAAAGACTTATCTACCTATCTATCTATCTAATCAATTATGATAAATAAGAGTGTTCACGCCTCTCCACTTAAGATATCCCCACCGCTCCTCGGTGATTCTCTTTCATACCAACCTTAACCTTAAGGCGGGTTTCCTCGACCCCTTCTCAGGCACCCTCGCCTAAACTTCGCACATAAATTTTGGCTCCATTCCTGCACCAATATTCGATTTCAAAGTCTAATTTCAATCTTCATGAAGTTCTATAGTGGCGTTAGATCTTGCTTTTTCAAATTGTATCCCTAAAATAACCCTAAAGCACTTTAGAATTCGGATATGTTTTAACGTAATTTCAGGGATGAAATTTGGAAAAGCAAAATCTAACGTCACTGTAGAACTTCCTGAAGATTAAAATTAGACTTAAGACTTTGAAATCGAATATTGATGCAGAAATAGAGCCAAAATGTACGTGCGAAGTTTGGCGAGAGGCGACTGGGAAGGGGCCGAGAAAACCCGCCTGAAACCCTCGGAGACCGTCTCGGGGAGTAGTTAAGACTCTATGCGCTCATGGGATTCCCGGTGACAGGAAAAAGTAGATTAAAAGTGAGTCGGTACGTGTAAACGAGTGGTTCGTCAGCGAGTGTGTGTACGTTTACGTAATCTTCGTTCAGTCGTCGTCGAGTGTTGTCTGTTCGTACTTCTACGCAGTCTTCGTTCCTGTTCTCGTCGAGTTTCGTCAGTGCGTACTTTTACGCAGTCCTCGTCCAGTTTTCGTCTTGACCCATCATTGCGTACTCCTACGCAGTCTTCGTCCGCATTGTCGTCGAGTCTGGTCTGTGCGTACTTTTACGCCATATCTCGTCGCCCGTAGAACATCAACACGCTGGGCCGAACTTTAAGAAACTTCATCCCGAAGCGTTTATGGGTCAGTGAGTACTGTATGCCCTCCTTTCTATATCCCAGTTTTTTCTTCCGTTCTGGGGAAACAGTGAACCTTCTCAGCGGACTACAACGGATTTCCGAAGTGAATCGTTTCATCCAACCGTATTATGCCGAATTCGCTGATTGGTTTGAGGATCACAGACTACGGGTCGACGCTCTCTTTGAAAATATTACACAGAGACGAAGTCAGGCAGATCTTGAGATACCTTGATACGTCTTGGACTTGCCGAATCTCCTTACCTACATTACAAATCCCCTCCTCGCCCTCCACCAGAACCAAGTGTTCTGAACGCAGATGGAAATGAGTCGGCCCCAACCGTTGGACAACCTCGTCGCCGTCGTACCTCTCGGAGCATCAGGAGTACGAGTTCAACGAGTCAGCCGCTGACCCCTCCGGAACCGAAAATAAAATAAGATCTACCTACCAAAAAAGGTACAACCTCAGCGGCGAATCGTCCACCATCATAGTGAACCACTACGTTCAAAAACGTCGCGCTCTTCGAGGTCGCCCATCAAGGTCCCAGAAATTGTGCATGTATCGGTGCAGCAAAATAAAAGTAGCGCGCTTTTGACCCATTCTAAAAGAAATTATGTGGATCATGGTTTTATAATGACTTTTTCATTTTTATTTTCTATTGATATTTTTGTTTTTTAAGGTAGAATGGCCGCCAATTCAGCGATACCAATGTCACTTGTGTTCAATTTTTTCAAAGACGACGACAGTAGGTTCGAAAAAGGCGAAAACTCTTACCGAAATGGGCACGTCGTAAAATTTATTTTCGATGCTGGACTTCAACTGTGGTTGATTAAGGGAGAGATTCTCGCCAGTATAAAAAACAAGACGCACTCTGTCGAGGTGATTCACTAAATTGAACGATGTTAATATTACATATGAAGAGGTAGCATAACGTTTTTGTTGTTCTAACAGATTTCCTGTAACTCGGAAGATGGGATTGTCGACGCCAAAAACTCCTGTCCAAGGGGTTTGGTGTTGTGCCACCACATGGCCGCGCTTTGCCTCCATGCACACCAGAACGTCGGACGGACCTACAAGAAGTGCACGTGGGTCGATCCTAAACAACAATCGGATCAACCGCCTGAAACTATTGAAACTTTGTTTCGCGAGAGGGATTTCACCACATCCACGAGGCAAGCTATGAAATTCAGGAATTAACGAATAATTTAACCGGCCAGCATTTGGGGATTCTGTGGCTACTTAGACCCGAGCCACAAGCTCCTGACGTACAACTCCTCATCGGTATCGAATCAGTTTTATTTTCGACGGAATTCTTAAGTGAAGCCAACAAGACTGAATATTTCTTAAGAAAAACTCAAGTGGACGTCGATACTATAAGAAAGGTTCAAGAGGCTACACTTGGACAAAGTAAAAATGAGAAATGGCTAATTGCAAGAAAGTATAGGCTAACGCCCTCCAATTTTGGCCTAGTTATTGCTGCAATGAAAAGATGCTCATTTCCCCCTTCACTTTTCAAAAGATTACTCGGGAGTTATGATTTAAGTAATATTAAAGCAGTTCAATGGGGACGAGAAAATGAAGGAAATGCTATTTCTGTGCTAGACAATGCTATACAAAAAAAAAAAAATATGCCATCTGGGTTGTGGCTTGACGAGTGTGGTTTCCTTGGTGCCAGCCCAAATGGTATAACAGAAGATGGGGAACTCGTAGAAGTGAAATGCCCATTTAAATATAGGGACACAACTTTGTCTGAAGACCTGCGTGCTGAAAAAAATTACATTATTACTATTGATGAAGGAGGCCTACCCTCAATATATGTTAACAACGATTATTGGCATCAAATCCAAAGACAATTGTTCATTACAAACAGGAAAGTAGGTAATTTAGTAATTTACACTCCAAAGGAGAGCATTATTGTTAAAGTCGACAGGGATGAAAGCTGGGCAGGAAATATCAATTTATTAAAAGATTTCTATATCAAACATTTCATCAATAACATTTGTGGAGTACCGTGCACTTGAAATTAAATCATTTTTATTCATATTCCGTTTTTTCCACTTTCTTCCCGGCCCTGGGTAATCCCACGCCGAATAGTGAACTTGTCCACCGGTCATTTCCTTTCTCACATGGCAGCTATTACATGCCAAAGCTGCTATGCCTTCATGTTTCGAAGGATAGGGCAGTGAGCTGTTTTTGTTGAATATCTGGTTGTCAACACTGGATAAATTAACCTGGTTTACCTTTCTGTCACGACTTGGTTTCTGCCAATATCTACGGACTGCTTTGCAGCTACCTCAGCGACCGCCAGGTCCAGCTGAGCTACAGCGGTGTTGCCGCACTCCGCCAAATAACAAGCGGGTGCCCCCAAGGGGCTGTCCCCGCGCGTCTCCGCCGAGACAACCCCAACTGCCCGTGCGGAGGCGAGGCCGAAACGGCGGAGCATGTGCTTCTCCGCTGTACCCTCTATCGCGACATCAGGGATCTATGGCGAATCCCCCAAAACCCACGTCACCTCGTCGCTACAAAATCGTCGGCCCGCCGCTTCCTCGCCTTCGCCAACGCATGGTACCACTGCCGGGGCACGGGCCCCATGATGGCGAATGCTGGTGACCCATCCACCAGCCAACTCTCGGCCTCGGATACCCAGGGTGGTACTGGGACCGAGAGCACCAGTGACCACCGCATCCCATCATCACCGCCGCGCTTTCATCGTCGACTCCGCTCTCCGAGCCTCCACCAAACCACCGCTTGTCCCCGTCTGCGAAATCACAGGCTCTAGGTCCCGGTGCGGTCCCTCGCTCTCCGTCAACTGCAATCGCTGGCCATAGCGAAGACGTTACCAGTATAGACTTCAGTTAAGGGTGGGATTAGTTAGTGTCAATTTTGGTCTGGTTCGCAGAGATACTCGAGTGTACCAATTTCACTTGTTCCACGATCTTGGCATAACGCTCATCAGACGATCCGGCCCCAGTTTACACATTACCACATTTTGTGGAAGATCTATGTTTTTAATTGTACATTTTGCGCCAATTTTTATATCCTACCCACCTCAAATCACTGTCTGGCCCATGGTCACACAATTATACTTATTATTCGTCGGCGTAAGTCCTGAAAAAAAATTCACATTTTCCAATATTATATTATTTTCAGGCAGCGAAGTAATCATTGATATTTGTTTCCAACGAATAGTCCAATCAATTGGGACTCTGGAATGCCTGTTTCAGGACAAACGTATAGACGTTTTTTCTCACCGGATTTATAAGTTTTTGGGAATGCTGAATTCAAATCTGAACTTTGCCAACAAAAAATCGGTCGGCTTCACGTCGAAAATCGCACAAAACCTCGAAATTTGTTGACTTTTTATACTCAATCGTTTATATCTCTGAACGTTGGACTTTTCGATGATGTGACGATTTTCGTCACATCAACGCGCCAGAGTGCAGTATAATATTCAATGCAATGTAAATACCCCTTCCAGTTCAAAATTACCTCCTCCCATTGTTCGAACCCCAGTGCCACTCTTTCCTATTTTCTAATATGTTATGATTCATTAGCCATTCCCGCGTTAAAGATTCCCCGCGGAAACCCCCACCGCTAGGGCCGACGTTGAGCGAACAGAGGCCCTGATTCGCTGAATGATCCGCAATATTAGCGGAAGGGGGGTGGAAACAAATTATGGGGAAAGGAAAATACCGAAAAAGGGGAAGCCCCCTCCCTTTTTACAAGAAAAATGTGCCGCGAGAGAGCGGCGAAAAAGAGCGGAAAGAAGTTGGCTATCCTAGAAGACCATCCCGAACCTTTTCACCCCAAAAAAGATTATTCCCGTCGGCACTGGTGAGTTATTGAACTTATTGACCCCAAACCTAATCCTCGTCCGAAGTCGTAAACCCCCCCCCCCATGCCATTGTGAACAATTCTGTGTTTAACGTAATTTAAGATGTTTTTAATATACTTTTAATGTTTTCCTTCTATTCGTTAGTGCTAGCATTTCTTTAGATTAGTGAGTCCATCCCTGTCCTGTCCAAATCTCCCTAATAATCCCCTGGGTCATCTCAGGGAATTTGGTCCTACCGACTGCGCCAAATCCAAGCAGTACAGGCAGCAGCCTTCCCCGTTGTCGAGCCACCTCCTCCAGCCCCCAGACCTAGTAATGATAAGAAAGTCACTTTTGACTTCATCGTCCCTGACCTTGTTTCAAAACTTTCCCGGCAATACGCCGCCGTCATCGAAAAACCTCCAACTGTTGAATCACCACGAACTTCTGATTACTTCACTCGACTCCAAGTTCCACGCACTATCGAAGTCGATGTAGGATCCAATTTTACAATTGACGTTCAACCTGACTCACGATTTTTAATGCATTATATACTCTATAATATTTCTGAACTCTACCCAGACTTCCCCGTTAGAAACCACCCTTATGTCAGTCCATTCACAATTGCCACATATTGTTTTTCATTATACTACACCCAGCTATTTTTAAACGATAGACTCGGTCGTCACACAGCTAGTTATTTTACCAGAATCTTTAATACGGACCCAGCCTTAAAGGATTACATTACAGAAGCCATCAGCTTCCGTGTCCCACATTTCCTCAGTCTCATCCTTGAAAAGATTTCCATTGTCAACGACCCACAGCGACCAAACCTCCAGTTTGTTCCCGATTTAGCCTGTTGCTTCTTTAAGCACGACTACGGTCGTTTGATTCCCTCCAGCCTTTGGACAATCGTCCATTCAATTTTAGCTTCCACTAGAACAAACGCTGACCCGAACCAAATCCCCCGCCCAAACAAATTCCCTGAGATGACCCAGGGGATTATTAGGGAGATTTGGACAGGACAGGGATGGACTCACTAATCTAAAGAAATGCTAGCACTAACGAATAGAAGGAAAACATTAAAAGTATATTAAAAACATCTTAAATTACGTTAAACACAGAATTGTTCACAATGGCATGGGGGGGGGGGGTTTACGACTTCGGACGAGGATTAGGTTTGGGGTCAATAAGTTCAATAACTCACCAGTGCCGACGGGAATAATCTTTTTTGGGGTGAAAAGGTTCGGGATGGTCTTCTAGGATAGCCAACTTCTTTCCGCTCTTTTTCGCCGCTCTCTCGCGGCACATTTTTCTTGTAAAAAGGGAGGGGGCTTCCCCTTTTTCGGTATTTTCCTTTCCCCATAATTTGTTTCCACCCCCCCTTCCGCTAATATTGCGAATCATTCAGCGAATCAGGGCCTCTGTTCGCTCAACGTCGGCCCTAGCGGTGGGGGTTTCCGCGGGGAATCTTTAACGCGGGAATGGCTAATGAATCATAACATATTAGAAAATAGGAAAGAGTGGCACTGGGGTTCGAACAATGGGAGGAGGTAATTTTGAACTGGAAGGGGTATTTACATTGCATTGAATATTATACTGCACTCTGGCGCGTTGATGTGACGAAAATCGTCACAATGATGACGCTCCTTAGCATTCTATAAGTAGATTACATTTGTGACAATTTAAGCCTAATCACGGCTCCGTATATAGTTCCTGAGGTATGAACCCTCAAAAATTTGGCGAGTGCGTGGGAAACCGCATTTCTCGTCCGAAGCATAGTGAGAGTTTGAGTGCGTGTGCACACAAAGCGAGTCATTTTGAGAGTAATTTTGTTAGAGAGGATTTGGACGTTTTTCTTTGTGCTTGTGATGTAATGGAACACTGTAATTCTATCTTTTTAAAGTTTAAATTTAATGAAACTATGTATTCTTTAACCGCCGTATATAGATCCCCGGCTAGGAGTGAAATTGGTTTTTTGTATGAGCTTGAAAAGCACTTGTATTATTTTTCTGGCTGTAAGGTGTATATTGTGACTGGAGATTTAAGTTGTGATATACTTAAGGAGAGTAAATTTTCGAATGATTATTGTAATATTATGGCTAAGGCTGGGTTTATTTAAGTTATTAATAAATATACAAGGGAGGTAAACTTGACGAAATCATGTATTGACCACATATTTATAAAAGGTATTGATACTGAAAGGAGTGCTGGATTAGTTTATAAGTTAGATTTAACTGATCATTTTATGGTAATGAGTAAAATTGTTGCTAGAAATACTAATAATAATAATAATAAAGGATGTACAACTGATTGTTTGGGTACTATTAGTAAGAAGAGTGTGAACTTTGTTCAATTAGATCATCATGTAAGGAATGAAAAGTGGGAGAATGTGTATAATTCTAGTAGTGTGAACTTGGCCTTGGATAGTTTTCTAGTGGTTATGCAAAATTATATTGAGGGTTGTCAAGTGACTAGTGTTTGTAAAGTTCCTAGTAAGTTCAAAAAACTTACACCTTGGATTTCTAAAGGCATAATTATTTCAATTCGGAAAAGAGATAAACTGAGGAAAAAATTGTTTTCAGAGCCCTTCAATGTTGAGTTGAAATCCTTTTATTCCAGTTATAAAAAAAGACTATCTTTACTTATTCGGTAAGCTAAAATCTTGTATTATTCTAACAAAATTAATT
This sequence comes from Corythucha ciliata, assembly GCA_038030265.1. Lineage (NCBI taxonomy): Eukaryota > Metazoa > Arthropoda > Insecta > Hemiptera > Tingidae > Corythucha > Corythucha ciliata. The sequence goes on along the minus strand of CM075941.1, from coordinate 3,730,636 downwards.
CTACTAGAGGGAATAATAAGGAAACGTGGAATATAATTAAGGAAGTTGCCAATCTAAACAAAACTAATTCAAATATTTGTGAAATGCTTGATGCCAGTGGTGTATCTATTGCTAGTGACAAAGAAATTGCTGATTTGTTTAATTGTTATTTCTCTGAGGTTGGGGTGAAATGTAAGCTTAACATTGATACGTCTTGTTTTAATAGTGTTGCAAGGCTGAAAGATAGGTCACCAAGTTTTTTTGTAAGGGATAGTGTATATTTAGACCCAGTTTCGGATGTAGAGGTGCGAAATTTTGTTATGAGAATTAAAGACCGATCAAGTTTTTATATTGGTGACTTGACTAACATTATTCTTAAAAAAATGGTCTTGTTTGTGTGTGCTCCACTGGCTCACATCTTTAATTTGGCTTTTAGTACTGGCATATTTCCATGTAAGCTAAAGGAAACTTTGATTGTGCCGTTGCTTAAGGGTGGAGATAGTAGGCAATGTGTGAACTACAGGCCTATATCACTAACAGTATCTATTGCAAAAATTTTAGAAAAATGTGTAAAGGTTAGGCTTCTCAATTTCCTAGAGAAGCATAGTGTTCTATCTAAGAATCAATTTGGATTTAGAGCTGGGCTTAGTACTGAGCACGCTTTGTTTGAATTACATAATTTAATTGTTAATCTATTAGACAAAGGTAAGTCAGTTGTTGCAATTTTTTTAGACGTTCGTAAGGCCTTCGATTCTGTTGATCATAAATTGTTACTCTCTAAAATTTTTGGTATAGGTATTAGAGGAAAAACGTATGATTTGATTGCGTCTTATCTTAAGAATCGTGTATGTAGAACAAGGGTAAATAATGATTTGAGTTCTCAACTGGTGGTCAACTGTGGTGTGCCGCAAGGGTCTGTACTTGGGCCAATCCTTTTCCTCTTATTTGTTAATGATCTTAACTCTCCAAGAACTTAAATCTCCAAGGCAGAATTATTGGTTTCGCGGATGATACTGCTATGGTTTTCTGGGGTGATAATGTTAAAGATGTTTGTAAATTGGCGAGTTCTGAATTTGGAATTGTTAAAACATGGTTTGATAGTAATTTATTGTGCATAAATTTAGATAAAACGGCAGTTGTAAATTTTTCACTAAAAAAAATTAGACACCAAATTGATGGCCTTAGGATTCATAATAATAATTGTAGTAGCTTAACTTGTGTTTGCGCGCTTTAAAGAACCGGGAAAATGGGTTTAATTTGAGATCTAAAAAGAAGGGGAAAGAGATAAAACTCCTTAGCCCTTTGTTCCCCCTTGTTCATTCCTTCATAGGTAGTAGGTTTTCCCCAGCCAATGCGTAAGGTGCTCAGTAGTTTGAAGAGTGTTAATTTGGGTGCAAATTTAATCACTTCTGAATTTGAATATTGTGGCTAGAAAGGGGAAAAGGACAATCGCTGAATTCAGTGTCGAAACCACCTCACCCCCTGACCTTTATATGCCGGCATCCTTTGGTTCCCTCCTTCCTTTTTATAAGCAGAAGGAACTACGGACAACAGCGATCACTGAAAGGTAAGTGGTCGTCCTTTTATTTTCCACCCAAAGCCAATCAAACGGTCCTCCGGAAGAATTATCAATAATTCAATTAGAGATTAATTTTCAATCATTAACTTTTTCTTGGGGCTGGAATTCGCCACCCCATTTGTTTGGTTCCTCCGCCGCCGGATTAATGTAAAACCAGTTTTAAAAAGGAGTGAAGAGTCCACTTTCTAAACAACAAAGAAAAGATTAGGAAAGATTTTGTTCAAGGTTTAATATTCACCCAGAAGATATCTTTTCATTTTACTGAGTACGGAGCTTTCTTTTCACCTTCCCCACTTCGTTCATTCGTCGTTCTCACTTCATTAGGAAGGAGTAACAAACACCCACACATTTCATTTTTTGCCTACTCACACATCACTGGAAGTTCTTTTTGTTAATTTTGCACTATTTATCACAAATGGCTGGGAAGGGTAGAGTTAAGATTTTAATTGCTCGCGTTGAATGTTTGTTTTCTCAATTGCAAAAGGTTTATGAGCTGTCGAAGCGCGTTACAGAGGAAAATAAATCAATTTTTCTAATCAAAGCCAAGTCAATTCCCAAAGAATTTATTGAGTTCAAAAATTTCGTGGAGGAATTGGAAGAAGTAAGCCTCGATGTATCCGAAACTCATACCCCTTCTTTTGATAGAATTTCGGCCTATCAAGACGTAGCTGACGAAATCGCTGTTGTTCACGACAAATGGACTTGTTCAGCAACGGTGGGGCGTGAGGATCGGGGGGAGCTCACGCCGACCTGCAAACTTAAACTTGAACCTATTCAAATAATGAAATTTGACGGCTCACCTGAGAATTGGGTTCCCTTTCACCAATTGTTCATAAAATTGATTGATCAAAATAAATCATTGTCAGACCTTCAGAAGGTTAATTATTTGGTAACCCATTTAACGGGTAGCGCGAAGAGCATTATCACTGGCATTCCTCCTTCAGAGGGAAACTATAAGCTTTTATTGGAAACGCTTGTTAACAGGTTCGAGGATCGTAGAGCTTTAGGGAATTATTATTTAGATAAACTCATGAATTTTAAACCGATTGCACATGAGTCAGAGAAGGGTCTGAACAATTTTTTAGAAGGCTTTGTTGAATCAGCACTCGCAATTCAATCGTTGAAGATAGATAATTTATTTGATTTTTTTCTGGTAAACGTCGCTTGTAAAAAGCTGGACTCCGAAACAGTTCGGTACTTCGACATGTCGTCGAGGGAGGAGGCTGTTCCTAGTTTTAATGAGTTGGTCGATTTTGTCCGATCTCAGACTAAAATCCTGGCTAGACAAGGGAAGCCGGCTTCAGCATCGGTATCGAAGGGTAGTGGGCGGAGTCCTCAAGTGCTCGTGGCCCATCAGCTGTCTTCACCTCAGAATACTTGTTCCCCTGGAAGCTCCACTTGCGTTTTATGTAAAACCAATCCCTCGCATCCTTGGTATAAGTGTTCAGCATTTCAAAAAATGAGCACCCAACAACGCTTCGATCACGTGAAGAAAGAGCGTCGCTGCTTTAATTGTTTGTCACGATCACACAATGCCGACAAGTGTATGTCCAAGTTTAGCTGTTCTCATTGCAAAAAGCGCCACCATGGTCTACTCCACTTTGACAATTCGGGGAAGAAAGGTAGTCCACGGTCACTTACACCTTCGAAGGAGGTAGGCACGGTTTCGGCGGCAACACCCGAGCCGATCTCATCACCCACCGTCGTTTCCAATATGTGTCGTCACTCCTTAGTTTTGTTATCTACAGCCCAAGTCGTTGTGTTAGGTCGATCTGGGCAGCCATATATGCTGCGCGCACTGTTGGATGGAGGTTCTCAAGCCAATTTTATACGCAAGGAGGCGTGCGAACGTCTGGGCCTCATCACGACTCCCATACGACTACAAGTGTCCTGTTTGGCCAAAGGAACGGCCCCTATAAAGGAGAAAGTCTCCATTTCATTTTCATCTAGAGTACATCCACAGAAGACTTTCGATATGGACGCCCTCGTGTTGGACGAAATCACTGACTCCTTACCAGCGACAACGGTCAACATAGACGTTGTTCCCTCCTTCCTTTTTATAAGCAGAAGGAACTACGGACAACAGCGATCACTGAAAGGTAAGTGGTCGTCCTTTTATTTTCCACCCAAAGCCAATCAAACGGTCCTCCGGAAGAATTATCAATAATTCAATTAGAGATTAATTTTCGATCATTAACTTTTTCTTGGGGCTGGAATTCGCCACCCCACTTGTGTTGTCAGCTCAATGGATTGTAATTGTCGAAAGTTGGATTTTGTTAAGCAGCATAAGTACTTGGGTATATTAATTGATTATAGACTTAAATTCAAGGAACATATCTTGTGCTTAGTGAATAGAGTTAGAAAGCTGTTTTATGTGTTTAAAATTTTAAGGGAAATTCTAACGTTTGATCTACTTAGAACTGTGTATTTTGCTTTAGTTAATTCGTTGTTGAATTACGGAGTTTCGATGTGGGGCAGCACGTGTAGTACACACTTAAAACCTCTTCAAACAGTTCAAAATATTGTTATTAAAGTATTACTTAAGAAAACCCCGGTATATCCAAGTTTGCGATTGTATGAAGAGTTCAATGTACTTAAATTAAAGCAAATACATTTGTTTAGTTCTTGTGTACGTGTTTATAGTGCTAAGCTTTGTTCTACGATTGAGGTCTCAAATAGAAGAACTAGAAATACTACTGATATTGTGTTACCTTTTTTCAGAACTGAGACATTTAGAAGAGCGTCTTTTTATACAGCTGTCAAGTTCTTTTACGATAATAAAATTAATCTTAATAATTGGCATTCGATTGAAATCTTTAAGAAACACATTTTAAATATTATTCAAAATTTGTAGGAAATTTTCTTTATTTTTTGCTGTGCTTTGTTTACTTTTAGTTTTGCTTTGCTATTGTTTACTATTAGTAATTTGTTTCATATTATGATAGTTTGAGTATTGTTGAATTCATGGCATTGTTGTTTTGTTTTTTTGTTTGACTTGGTGTTGTAATTATTATTGATATATATAGACTCTGCTCCTTAACACAGGACTCAGTTCTTTTTTAGGAGCAGGCAAGTTTTGAAAAAGGAGTTACTTTCTTTATATGTTTTGTATTTCGCCATAAATAAAAATAAAAAAAAATAAAATAAAAAATTTTAAGACTCCCAGACGCTTTTAAGCTATCTAGTAGGATAGGTTTTACCTAATTTATTCATTATTTTTTGACACAGTCTCATATTTTTCAGTACAACTGAAAAATCTCTCTTCCAGCTGTATTTAGGGTAATTTTGGTGACAAACCCTAAAAGAGCACACAGTACAATGCTGTGCCACCACCAACAGCACACATGGGTCTCACAATTTCAAAAACAATTGTGGGAGGATCCGGCACTTTTCAAGAACAATATCTCTTAAGACTTGAACCAGACGAAACCATTTTCGCGAAGTTATATTGTCCAAAAAAAAAAATGTTCCGACAGCAGCCTGTCGGGAAAAGTGCATTTCATTCATGCCCTCGTAAGTTAGAAAGATATCAATCAATTATGAATGACATTTAGGCCGTGGTTTAGAAGGGGGCTTCCCGATACCGCGCGCCCCATTACCGCGCGTGTCGTTAATCGACCTGTTTTTTGCCAAACGTCCCAATACCGCGCGTGTTTATGTTTATACCTCCACTTCCTTCAGTTTGGTTCCCACTACCGCGCGCCCTCAAGAAATCGTAGGTAGGTGCCTATGTAGTGTCGTCCGTATTAGTCAGTTTCGATCGGTTATGTAATGAGTGATGGCTTCGACAAAAAAAGATATAAGTTTTATAGAAAGTGCGAGGGGAAACGCCACTCTTGTGTCTGATGGTTGGTTGAGCAAGTTTTGAAGAACATCGCATGGACAAAAAATCGTGTATTCATCTCTCTTCAAAAAATCGTGTAAGTTTCCTTCTTTTTCTTTTTTTTTTTTTTTTAGGTTTTCAATACCGGCGCAAGAGGGAGAACAAAACTACGACGAATTGGGAATGCGTTAAGGAACCGTGCAAAGGGAGACTCACTACTGATAAAGAAAGAACGGAAGTAATAAGAGTGTCCGGCCATACGTGTGCTGACTGACGCTGAGCAGTCATACTTTAGAATGTTTTCCCGCCTAAAAACTTGCGTTCCTGGTTTCAATCCGACGACGTTCAAAGTAGATTGCGAGATGGCTGTTATTAAATCAATAAACAAAGTGTTTCCTGACTGCTCCGTATCTCTTTGTTTTTTTCATTTTAATCAGTGTATTTGGAGAAACATACAAAAGAACGGTCTTTGCACTGAGTATAAAACAAGTGAAACATTCCGGCGTCACGTGTGGAAATGTTCTTCTCTCGCTCTCATCCCCCCGGACTTGGTTGACGAAGGCTGGTTGTTGATTGCAGCTGAATGCCCTTCGGAAGAAAGTTTCGTCACATTCGTGGATCGCATCACAATCCACGCGGTAGTGGGACTGCTGCATGATACGCACGCGGTAGTGGGAGATTTGACCGCACGCGCGGTAATGGGACGCGCGGTATCGGGCATTCCCCCCTTTTTGCGATCCACCAAAAGTCGGTTTTTTCGAGAACCCTTTGAAGATTAGCAGGCACACGCTGGCAGGGTATTTGGGGGGAAAAGAAGGTTCACCGAGCATCCTCAGCGGCTTCGTTCAGTTTAGTGTGGTTTTTTGGCCAGTGTGGACGAAGAAGAAAAGAATTTAGTTCTCATTGAACTATACAAAGGCCATGAATTACTGTGGGATCCATCAAATAATGAGTATTTTAATAGGAGAAAAAAAGAAGATGCGTGTCGTCAAATGAGGAACTATTGGGTAGTCGAATTTTAAGTGCAAATTACTTCCAAAGCACCGTAATATGCTTATTTAATAGTGAAATATATATGAAAAAATTATCCGAGCAGTATTTAATTTAAGAAACAAGTTTTAAATTGTTGATAAGAAGGAGGTTACTTATATGTATTTGGGGGTACTGTTATCCTCGGGATGCAAAGTCACTGTCTATCAAACGCAGGTGATTATTTCCGATTTAACTAGCCAAACATGCCGCACGAAGGATATGTTATTGCGACATCGGCAAATTTACCTTAATGAAGTTTTATGACAGTTTGCGAGTTCCTTCACAGGACTATTTTCACTAGTGAATCTTCTGGAGTGAAATTCGAGAAGTAAGTCTTTTGTTTACCTTCAAGTGTTTCTCTCTTTCAGGATGAGTTTACCAATCAATGAATATTTTCATCCTAGTCCTTGCGTTTCATGTTTTTTTCTTGCCTTCTCAGATCGGCTAGGCCTGAATATGGAGACGAGAGCATTGGCATGGTAGAGCTAAAAAGAGAAGGCTCTCTCCTCACCATGCTCGCTAAAGTGACGCCGGAGCATAAAATTAGGCTCAAGCCCTACTCAGTGAGATTGGTAGTCGACGAAAATAATGACTCCGTGAAGGAAGCGAAGTGCTTAGACTGCACTGCCTCAGAAGGTAATCCATACAGCTTGTTCGATATTTCTGTAGTTCAATACCAATAAGCATTTACTTGCCAAGCGAATCAGTTTATGCTTAGGCTGCAACTGCCTATGAATTTCTAATTCATTGTTACTCACACCACTTGTGATTTTCGGGGTTTTAGCCGGATGCAAGCACTCGATTGCTTTTCTTTTCTGGGTACACCGACGGAGTGAGGAGCCGGCTCCGACGTCTGTTCAATCGTATTGGAAGGAGGTCAGGCTGTCCGAAGTTGTCAACACCAAGAAAATGACGTTAAGGGAGATTGCAGGGAAGAGGTATGTTGACAGACCAGCAGTGATCCCCGGATTCAGGGACATTGTGTGTCAACAAAGCGTCACTGTTGGGGTTCATAATATGCCTTCTTCCCTGCAAATGATAAACCCCTTGTCATTGCACACTCTTAAAATAAAATATGATGAAGAAAGCCCAGTCAACGACTTCCTTGCATACTGCAAATCATTTATGACTGCTGCAAATTGCCAAGAAGCCGAAAAAGAGACGAAAGGCCAGAGTGATTCAAGGCAATGGTTTGAGCTCAGGTAAACAGTTTTTCAACTGGTTCCGCCCCTTTTGCCTTGAAAAAATGTTATAGACAAATGTTTTTTTTCATCTTCTTCTTTTGTTCAGATATGGCCGAATAACTGCCTCAGTTATTTACGGGGCATCTCGCTGCTCCACCGAGGACGGGGCGTTAGTCAATAAAATTTTGGGAGCGTCTCGCAAATTTATGAGCTTGGCGATGGCAAGAGGAAAAGCTCTGGAGAAAGAAGTGATCAAAGTTGTTGCGAGAAAATTAAAATTGCGCCTACGGGAATCAGGCTTCGTCCTACGCCCAGATGTCCCCGTCTTCGGTGCCTCTCCGAACGCTTTGGGCCCGGACTTCGTGGTCGAGGTCAAATGTCCCACGAAAGAAAAGACGGTGGGAGCATACATAAATGCTCATGGAGTAATTGCACCCAAATTGATGGCGCAAATCCATTTACAAATGGAAATGTGTGGTGTAAAACATGGGTTGGTCATAGTGGCCAGCCCCAATTTTGAAACCGATAGCGTTTTTTTCCACAAATGGGTGACAAAAGATGAACAACTGCTTAAGGATCTTATTGAAAACAGTCTTGATTTCTGGAGGAAGTGTATTTTGAAGTTGCTGTAATTACTGCCTTATTGTCTTCTTCCTATTTTACGTACAAAGTCATTATTATTAAAATTAATAACACCCCTTGTAAAACACCAATGTTTCTTATTTTCTTATGTTATTTTCATTACCTTTTCTTATTTCTTTATGACATATTGTTCATTAATGGTCATTAAAGCAAGCTTTGTACATTTACCAAACCGGCAATAATCGCCATTATGCAATCCAAAAAACCAATCAATTTATTGTCCACAGTACTGTGAGGTAAAACTATTCTATATTCCCTTATCCTACCTATTACTCTTTCCACATGCACTCTTAAACTCGCAATGCTTCTGCCATGAGTTACTTGAAGTTTTGTCAATTTTTTCCCTTTGGCAACCGAGGGGGGTCTTATTAGTTTGCAATTTTGTTTACTCAACGTGAAATCTAGATTTTTGAATCCACGATCAGCTAGAATGTCTTTCCAGTGGGGAAGGCTTTCTACCGTCAGTTCCGAATCCGATACTCTTCCACCGAAACCGTCCGATACAAAGTTTATAAATCCACTAGGGGAGCATGAAATTAAATATTTAACAGTATTACATTGATAGTAATTAGACCAAGTCATTGCTTGGTGCAAAGCATTACTAGGTCTTTCTATTTGAATTTCTAGGCAATCGATAATGGAAACAACATTTCTGTACTTCTTCCTGAAAGGAATAGGGAGCTGTATCCTAACGTTTCTTGAATCAGGCCAATAAACTAATTGAGATAAATATGCAGCAATTTTTGGGCAGGTTGCCCCAAATAGACGGGATGCACTACTTTCTGAGATACCAAAATCGTCTCCCAGCATCCAGAATGGTAAATTACACTTAATTTTTTTAAGCACGAGCATGATGTCTCGTGTCCTGCAAGAAGTACTTTCCTGCAGAAAAGTTATTATGAACATACATTGGGGTGGTATACCCAAGTACAGCTTCGGCCGATTCTCTAAATAAAAAGTTGTGATGCGGAGGCTAGAGCTTCCTTCAACATCTCCATACCGACGTAAGCCTCATACAGCTCGTTGCTATTTGAGTCATCCTGAGACGCTGAAGTCACAGTATACACTGATGACGACGTCGTGATCTGGTCACTTTCTTCTTCGGTCAAGCTTTGAAGGCGCATCCTCTTCGTTGTCGATGGCAACTCTGTATCCGACATTCGTTTTATTGGTGAAGTGAGAACTGACGATGTGGCAGGAGCTACTTGGAAAAGAGTACATAGGATGGCAACGGGAACGTGATGGTAAACCCAAACGAGGGGAGAAAAGAGAAGCTCGAACTATGGGACCTCCTTGTACGTCCAAAGTTTGTTCAGGATCAAAAAAACGATATTGCGGTTCGTTCTCGGATATACAGAGAGAGACTCTCTTCAACTTATTTTGGAGTAATATTGTAAGGAAAGGAGACACCCCCCCCCCTACCTTCAACAACTCAAGGCGGCGAGCCAGACCGCCCCCGACGAAAAGGATGAGAATAAAAAGGAATTAGCCATGAGCAGGGAGGACGACCCGGGGGGTGGGCGAGGGAAGCGGCGGAAATAAAAGTGAAAAGACAAGAAGGAGGGAGGACTGTTTTTGGTGGTTTTGCGAAGTGTTATGTCGTTCGGTGTATTTAAAGTAATAAAAGGATCTGTGTTCGTCTTGGGACAACAGTAATTCTTTACCGATCCCCTATTCCCGTCCTGGCTACGCCGGTGGGGGCGTAACAACTGGTGGAGGCGCCGGGTAAGGCAAAGTCCGTGAGGATGGGAATGGGAAAGTGGGGGAAAAAAAAGGGGACAAGAAAGTGATGGTGGACTCGGGTCGCGGTTTTCGGTCAATGGTGAAGACGCGGAGCGGGGCAGGGTCCAACGGCGAAGGAAGTGTGTCAAGTTTGGATTTGTCGAGTGACGAGGAATCGATTCGGAAACCAAAAACGGCAGATATGGCGGCGGCCGTGAAACCACCAGTTTTCCGGGGAACGCCTGAACAGGACCCACAAAAGTTCATCAGGGCTTTCGACCGAGCCGCGAGAGCAAATGGATGGACCGCGGACGTGAAACTCATCCAACTCCCGTGCTACTTGGAGGGCCTCGCGTCGGATTGGTTTGACCGAACTGAAACCGAGTGGACTTCGTACGAGGGGGCAGCAGAAGGTTTAAAACAAGCTTTCACGGCCGGAACCCTGAGTGAAGAATGGTACTATAAGCTCATGGCCCGGCGCCAAGGGCCCAACGAGCCCGCCAGTGCTTTTTTCAACGAAGTTCTTGCCCTCTGTCACCGGGCCGGGGACGGGGTTTCCGAGGGTGAAACTATTCGTCTCATCCTGAGGGGCCTGCAGCCGAGATTCCTGGAGCGAGTGGCAATGCTGAAGAACGAATCGCTCGCCGCACTGAGAGCAAACCTACAGCAAGCGGAGGCCGCCTTTTTCCTCCTTGATCGGCAGAGGGACGACGGAGCCAACGCCGTGGGTGAGCCTCGAAGGGAAGTGGAGCAACTCCGGAGTCAACTTGCTTCCTTCGGCCTCAATAATCCAGGTGGGTCAAATTCTTACAATTTCGAGAGTATAGGGTTTGCCCCGGCTCCATTCTCAAACGGCCGCACTAATGAACCCGAAGACCACTATCGCCGGCCAATCAAACAGGAGCCGAAGTCCAGCCCCCAAAGAACCGCCGACGGGCGGGTTATCTGTCTCTGGTGCAGAAAGCCCGGGCGCTTCAAACGAAACTGTCCTAATTTAAACTAAGGGGAAGGGGGAACGAAATAAAAGACACCATAAAATCTCAATTTCAAAATTTCTCCAATAAAATTGTATGTTTTGCTTGTAAGAAAACTGGACATAAACTCAGGTCCTGCCTGTTTGTTAGCAGATAAATGTAGAACGCACCGGCGGAAATAAGTTTTAAAATACTCAACAATGAAACGAAAATTATTTTTTTTGTTATAAACCCAATTATAGGTATCGCTATCGTCATTAGTGATGAGCCAAAAATAGCTTAACTGCTATTTCGTAGCAGTTATTTTCATGTAGCAGTTATAACTGCTATTAGAAATTCTGTTAAAACGCTATTGCTACTTAACTGCTATGTCCCCTCTCACTGTTAAATTCCCCCGAAACTGATAAAAAAAAGGGTCTCTCCAACCACACAAGAGTTGCGCTGAATGTGTTCTACTCAGTGGAGATGATGGGAGGGATAGCAGTGAGGTGGACTGGTGGGGAAATAACTTATTGAGGGCGATGGGACATTATTTTACGGTGGAGAGGACGTTATAACTGCTACTGCTATTCCACTGAAGAGCTATTCAAGTTATTTCACAGCGTTGCGGAGGTAGAACCTAGAACGTTATTGCTATTGCTACTGTTCTTTACCAATGCCTTTTGTATGAGGTCTTGTCTTTACGCGCTCCCTATCCAAAACACAGGAAGTGATGAATCCAAATTTGTTAATCATGTTTCTATTACTTACCACGTGCATTTTATGGCCTCTGAGGTCCATTAGATTGTTCTCATCCTAAAAATCTGTAATTGAGTAATTTTTATTTTATAAAATGACGCAGATCATTGTCATAAAGTATGCAGCCTATTAAAAGTAATATCCGTTGTAAAAAATTGTAGCAGTGTTGTTGCTACTACTACTGCTATTAAACGGAAATCGTTTCATTCGCATCGTTTCATTATTGGGAAATAGCAGTAGCAGTTATAACTGCTATCGAAGATTAGCGCTTTATCTCCTCACTAATCGTCATCGCAATAATAAATTTTTATCCAATACTCGTCTCAAATTTACTGACGCGGATAAACTAACAGTAGCGTTCCCACGATCGGAGAGCACGGAAAAATTGCAAATCGCAAATTCATCAGTTCCTACAGGAATAGATCAGGTACGAAAGGAAGTTCAGGAAGCAGATTCAACTAAAACTATGAATTCAGAATAATTTCAATACCCCGTTGTCCCTGAGAAAAAATAAATACTTATTAAGAAGGAAAGGAAAAAAAAAAAAAAAAAACAGCAGGCAGCTATCGTATTTCTGCCCCCTCCCCCTCCTGTCATCCCCCTGTTAGCATTTCTACTCCCTCCTGTTTATGAGCAACCCAGCTGGAAGCCCTGCCCTGCAGTAGTAAGAAAAAAAAAAAAATTGCAAAACCAAAATCAACTCGAATTGGACCCCCAAAACCTTAGATTAAGGGATTAACGTAAAAACTTCCAAGTATAGACATGATGTAAGTTAAGTTAGGACAGGAATTTAGTATGTAAATAAATGAGTTTAAAAGATTTGGTCGTATAAAAGTAGTAAAATAAGACATAGGTAAAGTTTGTGACAACCCCGGGGAGTCTAGGGTTCGCGTATAGCAAGACGGATACAATTTTCATGAATACCAGGCCGTCGCGGCCTGACGAGGCATAAGAAAAAAAAAATTAAAAATTAAATAATGTTTTGAGGAAAAGAAAAGAGAATGAGTGACATGGAGGAGTCCCATTTAATGTTCTATTGTGTACCAGCTCACAGCTGATGAAGAGGGAAATAAAAGAGAGAGAGAGAGAGAAAGAGAGAGGGGAAAAAATGCGAGTCCCTCGAACCCGTCAATGACGGCGACCTCGGGAAGAGAAAAAGGAAATTAGAAAAAAGGAAAATAGAGAAAAGGAAAGATAGTCGTGTTTATTTCCACTGAGTAGGTTCTAAGAAATTTAAATGTGCCTCGTGTAGCTTCTTCATTAAGTAATTCACTAGGTTAATGCACTAGCTGTATGAAAGAGCGTCAGATTCCTTTTGTACTAGGCTAAACATTTTTACCATAAATTACAAAAGGAGATCCATCATGGTCGTCTAAGAGCCCCTCCATGAAGATTGGAATAGGTCCGACAAAACGATAACTATCGTAAAACGTATAAAGGCCGCGAAAAGGCTAGCCAAGCACATAATGGTGGATAAGGAGAAGAAAATAATAGGAAAACGAGAGTGTCACTTTCCCCGCCAGTCCAGGCGGAAGCGCGTATTTTTAATAGATTCGTGGCATAATTTTTTCGTCGGGAAGGAACTTTTCCCCCGCCTTCCGATACCGCTCTATACACGGAGTGACGAAGTTCAGTCGTAAGCCCTTGCAGGGGTAGAAATCCGAACGAATCAGGACTAAAGGCTCTTAGGCAACCATCTTAGGAGGACGTATGTGTGTGTGTCAGTATAACGCTTACTGCATAGGATAGACTTAATTATAGGTACAGTCCTTATGGTCAGGAATTGGGTTGGTTTCGTAGGTTAGTGTTGGCTTAAGCACTTACTATTTACATTTAATTTAATTATTGTAATAGTAATAGATCTGGTTGTGAAACGCCTCTGGCCGTTAATTTTTTTTCTGTTTTTAGAGTGCTCCAGTCTTTGTACAAATACACCGAACGGGCGAACACACAAGAACGCTGCAACTCGCCGCCCATCACACCATCAACCAAAG